>VZTT01018593.1:0-31781 GCA_013400855.1 Buphagus erythrorhynchus | reverse complement strand
CTATTACAATCATCTTAATGATATATATTCAGTGCCAGGTCTGCCCTCCACAGTACAGCACAGCCTCTCCAGTGAGCCCTCTTTTGTCCAAGTAGTACAATACTGAGGAGACTTTCACTGCTCCATGATCCTGCTGTGTTGCAGGGGTTTGTTACAAAGATGGACTCTGCCACATTAAGCACTGAGGTTGAGTTGAAGCTCTGACCTCTTTGTTTGGCAAGCTGAAGAGAAACTCGCGATCAAAGCGTCCCGGTCTTCGTAAAGCAGGGTCTATAGAATCCAGCCTGTTGGTGGCTCCAATTACAACAACCTCTCCTCTGCTGTCTAAGCCATCCATAAGTGCCAGAAGTGTTGATACAACAGAGCTAAGAGAAGAATATAGTTTTTACTCAGTAGTTAATTTTCTTCAGTTCCAAATAATCATCAATGCTCACTCAAAGGACAAGCTCTTATTGATAAAATGCTGACTAGAAAAAGACAAATAATTTTAAGACATAACAAAATAAAGTAACACAGACTTTGTGCTGTTATAAAGTTTAGTGAATTGTTTTTAATTACTCTTTAAAGATTATCTGAAATTTAGTAGCAGTGAATTACTAGTTTTCAGGATAAATGAATGTGCCACATCAAGTTAAATAGGTTGTGGTCTTCTCACAAAGATCAAGCAGCTTCTCTGTTGATACAAAACATGCCTCACCTATGAACTTGGTCTTGTTTACTGGACCGTACAGGAGCAAGACCATCGATCTCATCAAAGAAAATAATTGAAGGTCGCATCTGGTAGGCCTACAGTGAAAACACAGGAATACTGACATCAGGAAAATAGCACTATTTGGAGGAGAAATGCACAAAAAACACTGTGGTTGCAAAGTCACTGGAAGTAGATTTGTCAGACCAGCATCAGGGACTTCTATTCATTGATCTAAAGTAGTGAAGTGTCCTGAGTAACAGAAGGCAGGAGCCTTCAGGTCAAGCCACTGGGGGTTGAGATAGGTGACAGGAAACAAATCATACCACTGGTTTTTACAGCTATTTGGCAATCACCAAGAACAGAGCCAGGACTTAACTGTATTACAGGTTCTGGAAGCAACTTTTGTTACCAATTTCAAAATAACCATGCTTTCAGCCTGCATTTGTTTCCCTCTGATCAAAAGTCACCACTTCTTGAAACGTTTTTTGCAGCTGTTTGGCTTTTTCTTGCCTGAGGCAAGGACTTGGGGGTGTGTGGTGTTTTGCATGGTTCTCTTGACTGCTTTACTAACTTTTCTTAATGCATCTTAAGACTTCAAGCCTCTAAAAATGTTACTGAAAAAGTTAACACTGACAATCCTACTTCAATGGAAGCAGTTGACAAAAATGAAAAAGTTGTTCTTGATCACAGAAATTTAGTTACAACTCAACCTGTAACTTTAGTTACAACAAACATAATGCACATTTCAACCATACCTGATCAAATAACAAACGAAGCTGTCGCTCCGATTCCCCGACCCATTTACTCAGGCAGTCAGCACCTTTTCTCATAAAAAAGGCTACTCTCCTGTCACCTTGGCTGCATTCATTAGCAAGTGCACGAGCAACCAATGTTTTCCCAGTTCCTGGTGGGCCATAGAATAGACAGCCTCTGCAATTAAAAAAAAAAAAAATTCACCTAAGAAAAATATCACAGAAAAGTATCTGTTACTACCCTCATCCCTGAACAAAGCTCTCTTCATTGTTTGTTATACTTTTAAAGTTACGAAAAGAAACCAAAGAATGAAGTCCTATTTCAATATACCATGACTGAGTGTTGATGGCCCAGAATATACAAGTCTAAGGATTAAATCTCTAATAATTTCATTTCATAAAACAGAACCCATTCAGCTTTGTAAAAAGTGGACAGATGCATTTTTAGCCTAAGCACAGCCAGCACTGCAAGGTTCTAGTTACAAGTCCAATCAATTGTAAAGCTGATACTGGAACTCTTGAAAAAAAGAGTTGGTGGGACAGACAATTTGACTTCCACAAAACAAACTGCAGTTGACTACCACTTACAGACTGATCAAGTCCACCTGCATGTAGAACTCCAAGCCTCTCCACCTCTCCCTTTCTGAAGGCAAGACACTTCACTACACTGCAAATCTTTTAACATACACTGCAAATCTTTTAACATGCTGGATTCCATCCATTTTTTAAAAATTACTTTTTTTCTACTGCTAAAAAACCCCAAAAGTATCAACACTTAAAATTGTGAAGTGTGGAAATAGAACACTACTTCAGTTGAACATTCTCCTGAAAATAGGTGAATTAGAATTTACAGTTTTAAATGGCATCTCTTACCTTGGAGGTTGAATTTTGAACCTCTCAAAGACTTCTGGATAAAGCAATGGAAAAACAACCATCTCTTTTAAAGCTGAAATGTGGTCAGCAAGACCACCAACACCATCAAATCGTACCTAAAGATGAAGACAATGGAACACATTTTAGATGTTAAAGCTGCAACCTTGATAAAGTTCTACCAGAAATTAGATGTCAGCATAAAGGAAACATTCATGCCAAGTTTCAAACTGCTTGAAACAAAACTAAGCCAAGACAGCTTTCATACAATAATGTGCTGTCTATAACTTTCATAATTACTGAAAATATCTCACTGACACAATGAAGTAAAAATACTTACTGAACAATCTATTTGTACTGGATCAACATCAGCCAGACTTGCTCCGACTTTTATGCGATCTTTGTGAACTCCCTTTAAGTCACTTTTCCGAAAGTTGACAGGAAGAGACCTGATTTGAATCAAGGAGAAAAAGAAAGGTGCTTTCTAACTTACAATGTGGATTTTTGATTTTCTAATAATAGCAAGTGAATGAAGATCTTACAAATTAGTGTAAACTTCCTGAATTGTTAAATATCCATTCCAGCTGTTTTATGTTTAATGTCTCTGAGTAAAGAAAGGAAAATGGTCACTCCAGATATTAAACTGAGTTAATTATTTTAACAACTCTTAGCACTCATAAATATCCATGCCAGTCAGCAGAGCATATGTAGGTATACAAGCTTACAACAAGTTATTCTTTATGTGCAGATCATGGACTGATAATAATTAGTGTGGGGAAGAAAACTGCCCCTCCTGACCCTCAACTACATTGATACCTTTCAAACACTTCTAACTTCTATATTCAAGAAGTTACAGCCCAAGATGATACTTATTTCAGTTGGTTTTAGCATTATAAAGGCTGCCTATCATTGCCAGTCCTTCCCAAGGCCCCTGGAACCTGTGTGCCAGTAGACTACTCTGAAAGACATCTGAGACATCAGGCTGAAAACATATTCGTAAGACTGTCACTAAAATAGCTCTTCTAGAACATTTGTTAAGAAACCAAATCTCCGTCATTTCTTCTATTTATAACATTCTCTGTTGTAGTGGCTTTCTCTCTGAATCAGCTACTGTAAAGCACAGGAGCAGCAGAATTTTACATTAGGAAATTTCATCAAAGTGTTGCTACCCTCATTCCCACCTAGAAATCAAATTGCTTATTAAAATCAATGCTAAAAATCCAGTTGTGGAGAGTCCAGTTACAGCTGTATCAACAGATACAACTGCCAGAATTTAGAAACTAAACAAGATGAAGATGGCAACACTTCACAGTTAGAAAGATGTAAAGTCGTCCCAAGTAAGTCTCCTTCCTCCCCTGTTCTCCAATTGCACTAACCTTCTTAAATTTCTGTTCTTCCTCTGCCTCTCAAAATCCTCTTCATCATCAGATGAGGAAGAGGAATCACTGCTGGGGACTGTGTGTCTCCGTCTGCAAACATTCAAACAATCAATAAAAAAATTAAAATAAACACTAAGTAACATCAAAACTTAAGTGAACACTATCACAGTTTACTTTGAGATCTATTAAGTTTCCAGATTATTGTACTCCTTATGAATCTGATTTCAAACTACATTATGTGATTTTCCTCGTGACAGCAAAGTTTGATTTTTATTAGGAAGGTAAAATGTTTAACCAGTGTGCAAAGAAATTTCTTAATCAAGTTACTTTTTGTCCACGTGCTCACACACAAATCAAGTTTCACTTAGCATTATGTATCTACTCTGTGAAATACCAACCTCTTAATTTCAAAATTTGGTTTCAGAACTCCCTCCTTCCATAACTGCCTGCTTTCAAGGATGCTAAATAAAGCACTCCTATCTAGCAAGGAATGGCATTGAACACTTGCAGGATGATAAATCTACTTGTCATTACTCCTGCAATTTGTAATTTAGAATTTAATTTAGCATTTTTCTTGCTTTAAGTACAATTTCCTACAGAAATTTGGATTGATTCCAAAGAGAAACCAGAATCAGTGCCTGATTAAAAAAAATTAATTAAAACTTCCATACTGTCTCAAACTCAATTGTTTTTAGTTTTAAGAAAATAACTTCCGTCCTTCAAGATAAAACAGTCTGAGTTCTTCAGAGGGAGATTTTGGCTTCAATTCCAGAACAAATTCAGTTATACAATCTCAGCTATAACCCTCATCATTACCTCAAAACCTGAATTTTCTAATAAAATCTAATGGCCATTAAAAAGGATGGGCTTCCCCCCAATATTTGCTTTCTTTATACTCTCAAGACTACCACAGCAATAAACATACTGTTAATATCTAATTACCATGAGTCCAAAAACCCTTGAAAGCAGTATTCAGTCATGTGACTGGCAGCACTACAGAGAAAGAACTATCACTAACCGAACACATACCTGTTAGTTCCCTTGCACGAATCTCTCTGTCTGACAGGTGAAGGTCTATCTGAAAAATACATCTTGCGTTGTCTTGGTTCTGTTTAAAGCAAAAGCATTGGAATAATGTTACAAACAAGTTTAAGAGAAAGCAGGATACTGAAAGAGGCAGAGAATGGGACATATAAAATCCATCTCTAAGTTCTGGGGAAGTTTCAAGGGTAGGGAAGAAGAGCTTGTTTTTTTAAAATCAGCGTACAATAAAAGCAAAAACATACACACCTGAGTATTAAGAACTGAAAACCACAAGAGTAAGGTCATCAAGTCTGTTTAATTACTGTTCTTTCAAGGATACATAGGTAGCGTTTTTATTGAAAAACAACAGTAAGGATGCCAAAAACAAAGAAATAGAATGCACACAGGATATATGCCTTTAACAAAATTGCAGATAAGATATTGAAATAGAAGTTGAGTGTGTGCACATATTTTCATTCTTAAAAACCCCTGAAACACCCTCACTTCCATGCAAGAAATTAGCTCTTAAGAGAAGTTGTGCCTATAACCTACTTTGCAATGGAGCTTGATAGCGCTCCACAGTTTTCCTCTGCCGAAAGGAGTAACGCTTTTGAGTGTCTTCACCATCATCTTCTTTGGCTTCACTTTCTTCTGAGGAACCCCCTGCACATCAACATTACGTTGCACTGTTTAAGTACTGTTGCAAATTATATTAAATTCAAAATGCACTACATCACGTGTATTCCCACCAGTCCACAACCTTTTCTGCTGTAAGCACTTTGGACAAACAACTTCTCTTTTCCTCTGAAAACCCATTCTGACCTCACTACAGTACAGCCCTAGAGTCTGTGGCTTGTAATGTCAGTATGAGCACAGATTCTTTTCAATAGATGAAGTATCCAGTAGCTCATCCTATCTCAATTATTTAAGACAAAGCTTTTGGCTAGACCATAGTCAAGAAAACTTAAAACAGACTTATCCAACAATGCTACCTTGATTATCAGCTATTTCTTCATCAGTCCTTTCCATATCGAGGCTTTCCTTAAAAAAAAAAAAAAAAGAAATACAAAAGACCAGTCATAAATAAGCAGAAAACCTGTGGGCATATTTGATGCCTATACAGTATCATTATCAAGGCACTCTATATGCACAGAAGATTTAATTATGGTACGGCATGAGAGAACAGGAACATCATTCTGGAACCCAGGATTAATATGACTAATAACAAGGGTTTCCACTGTAAAATAGAANAAAAAAAATCTATGAAAGCAGACTATAACGATGTTTAAAAAACAAAGTGACTGCCATTTAAAAGGACTAACTTAGTTTAATAAAGCAAAACTAAAACAGAGGACATATGATTGCTGTCTATCATTTTAACATGACTTCCTCTTGGGGAAGGGAAATAATTTCCCTATGTGAAATACCCTGCTTATACAAAACCAGCAAAATAAATTAGTATCTACTTCTTCTGTGTCCTGGAACTCCTCCAAGTCTCCCATCCTTCGATGTCTACGCATCTTCTCCATGTCATCCATTTTTTGCAAGACTGCTTCTGCAGTACTAAGATACAAAGTTGACATATGAAAGCAAAAATAAGCAAGTACAGAAAAAGCACATTTAGAACAGCACACATAACCATCATATTTCAATACAGTGTGCACAACGCAAGTCATTGACACTTTGCTGAATTTTTCAATGCTACTTAAAAATTACGTCAAATGTTTACTTTTTTATAGAACAAATGTATGAGTATCTGCAAACATACATTGCTTTCAGGTTTATTTCCCCCCTCTTGCTGAACACAGTAAAAAAAAAACCCCAACTATTTTAGTAGGAAAAAGAATTCTGAAGATCACAGTGAAGTAAAAAAAGAAATTACAGCAGTTTTTCATAGCACTTAGGATGCTCTGCATTATAGCATTGAGTCACTTGGTTCACAGCCCTCTTCAGACAACAGATTACTTCTCTACACTGCTATTTAAATTTCATGTTGATTTTCAATGACTACTTATGCTAGACACAATGTCTTACTGCTGTTACACTTTCAAAAAACAAATTTCAGTTTGGGCTTCACAGGGGGAATTAAGCCACAGACAAGCAGAAACACTTGGATTGTTTCACTTTGACAGTATCCAACTTTCCTTAGTATCTTAAGTTAAATCTACTGGAAGTCACAACATAAACTGATTGTTTTGGTTCACAACATATAAACCTACCCAGCCCATACATACCAGACCAGGTTGCTCAAAGCCCCAACCTGACCCTGAACACCTCCAGGGAGGAGGCATCCACAGCTACTCCAGGAAACCTATTCCAGTACCTCACCACTCTCACAGTAAACAATTTCTTCCTAACATCCAATCACTGAGATATAGCACATAGATAGCAGCTCATAAGAAGTCTCAGTGAATGAAAATAGCTCTTGCTGCCAGGAAAAACAGTATCTTTTCCTGTTGTCAGAAGAGGATAAAGTCCCTAGCCAATATTTTGTCATAGTACAAAGGGCTGCTAATAAGGCTCATCGTAGTAGCTTTGCAAGTTGGTAAGAAAAAACCTCCTTACTTTGTTATAAGTTTGTCAAACAAAACAGATTCGTTTTTAGTGCTGTAACGGCTTTGTCGAAGTCTGCAGCTACGGCGAACCTCCAAATCCCCATTTTCTTCATGGACTTGCTCTGCAGCTTTTGAGTCAGCTTTGGTCTTCAGTGTTCTGGACACTAAAATGCAATAATACATAAAACTTTATGTGACTGAGAATGTCAGTCACTTTATTTCACTCTTGCTCTAGGAAAATATAAGTGCATTTTATTTTAAAAATGTAAATACTGAATTAAAGTTATTTTCGTGATCACAGCATTCAACTTGAAGTACTTCTGCTTAAACTACACATTCAAAAGCCAGATTTGTATAGCAGTTTTTTAGTAGACTAAAAAGCCAAGCTGATGAAAACAAACACCCAGCTTTTGTTCCATGTAGGAGGCCAATTTATTCCAGTTAGCTCTCTCTGGGAAAGTGAAAACAACAAATGCCTACCTCTAAGGTGTTTTCCCTCCATTCACATAAAATAGCATCTAACAGTTTTTCCTAAAAATTGCTTATGCGAGAGGTCTCTTCTAAAGATACATGGTTTTGGTACACTAAGCATGCATCATTTTCATTTTCTGCGCCATGACACAAAAGCCCTAGAAGACAAGAAATGCCTCAAGATAAACTCCCAAATATAAAGAACTAAAAAATGCTTGCCTGCTTTAAAAGAGATCTGTCCAATATTTACCAGACAGCATCCTTTGCTATGGGTTCATTACTTTTACTATCATTAAAACTGTTAATAGAGGTCAGTGAGAGAGTAACAGATGTATTACCATGTCATTTTAAACACAGGTAGGTTTGATCTCATCCCCACCAACTATAAAACTAACCTTGAGCTCAGTAAATAATAATTTACATTGCCCAAGAACTTGAGTTACTACACACAAAGTGTATTTTGGGTCCCTTCCCACATTCAGCCTGTAGCTCGCACAATGCTGCCTGGAGCTAAAGGATTTTCCCAGCTGCCACAAAGTGGCCTCACAGCACCAAGCCTGTTTGGGTACCCAGCATGGCAAGTTGCTTCAAAGGTGAAATGCTCAACTTCAGAGACACCTTCCCCACACCAGTGTGCATCTCATGACTGAATTACTTATGTTACAGTACTGCAATACCCCCTCCGACTTGAAAGGCTGATTTACAGTTAACCTGTAAAGTTAACCAGTTCTGCAAACTCCAGAAAATTGCTGACAAAAAGAAACATGAGCTAAGGAACAGATTTTTTAACACCTAAAAATTCAGGGAATTCACACTGCATTCTTCTCAAGCCTGAAAGGAATTAATAGCATCTCCTTCTATTTGTACCTACCTCTTTTCATAAAACTCAGTGGAAATTCCTATCTTCATTATATCTATTCTTACAATTTCAGGAGATTTTGGCTGATGAGTTCAGAAGTTTTTGAGGCCAGTTAAATGGACAAAGTGACCAAATGCAATCCTTCTCAGAAATCTGGCTAAAAAGGAATACTAAGGAATGATCATTACTTACCTTCTTTATAGTCTTCCCTTTTTGGGCCTGATTTTGGTTTTGCCAACTGTCTACATTAAGAAAAAGAGGAGAAGAAAGGAGAACATTCTATTAGAAGTACTGTACAAAAGTATTGAATCACATTGCATTGCACATTTCCCACTCAGCACTGGGGAACTTTAATCTGGTGCTCCAAGTCATGCAAAGAAAAGCCTGTGGACTCCAGGGAAGATTTGGATCCCGAGTCTGCTGTGTACCATATGCACACAGCTCTCTAAGGACAGATATTTCCCAGCTTGCTCATCCTGACATCTCAATAGGGCAGGTCATACCTCAGTAACCAAAGTGGTGGAGAGATCTCAAAGGACCTGGCAGGAGATATATGCCTTTTATAAAGCAGAACACTTTTACTAAGAAGAGTGATTCTAGTTCTAAGACACTGGCACTGATATTAACATATTCATACTCCCTTGTGGGTTTTTAGCTGTAGATTTATCATGATGTGACTCACTGTGCATGCTTTCACTTTTCCTTTTCATTCTATGACTTAGAGATTGAACACCTAGAAATACAATACCTCGAAAAGTGTCGATTGACATTTTCACTTAGTATTTCCATGCTTTTGTCAAAGCTTGAGTCTGAACAGCGAGGCACGTTCTTTCTCATCGATCTTAAACAGTGCCCACTGAAACATTCAATGTTGACAGAGGAAAATTTCTAGGAAAAGAAGAAAGAATCACTTATTAATCCGAACCATTTATATTGCCTCATTTGATCAAGTTTAGTCTGCTACATTCCTGATTCAAGAGAGTTGCAACTAATGGCAGGTAAGTCTCAAACCATTTCTGCACCAAGAAGTAGCTCTGATGAAAAAAAACACACAAGATTTCCAAGAAAAACCCAAAATCCTTGATTTCAAACTTGGTTCAGTGACCCCAGTAACCAAAATCTCAACTATAACATGCAATTGCTCCATCTCTTTGAGAAGGGCCAAAAATTACACTACAAAAGGAGGGGTTTGGGGCAAAAAAAACCCCAAAACAACAACAAGCAACAAGCAAGCAAAACGATAGAGAGAGAGGAAAGCGCCTCTGCTTGCTTTGGATCATCTGATGGACAGTGTCACTCCTTGTCCCTGAAGGGACACCTTTAGGTGAGCTTTGTATCTCCCAACTGTCTTGGAGCAGACCTGGGAATATTTACTTATAGATCTATTGCTGTAGCAGCACATATTAACACCCTGCAGCTGGTGCATTTATCACCAGCAATTCAGAATCTGCTTTCCTGTTGCTTCAATTACCTGCACTATTTGTCAATTTGGATCCGGTAAGTTCCTACTGAACTTGGCCAGGCTGATAGTGTCCAGTGGGCTACAATCAGAGCTTAGGCCCAGCTGCACCCAGCTCCTCTGATCTCTGAGGAGCAGCTGGAACCCAAGGAGGTTCATTTTCTGCTAGATTTCTATATCTTTAATGCAGCAGAAAACTTCCTAGTACTGGGATTAAAATCTTTTTAGACGTTTTCCCCCGTCTCTGTTCCATTTATAATGGCATTCAGGGGGATATAAAAAGACTTCCTTCCAGAGGGTAGCATTTATCCACAGAAAACCAAAGGGAACTCAAGATACAGTTCTTCATGGATGTTCATCTTGTTCACATTGGTGTTTCTGCAAGGAGGATGCTATTGACTTTTACTGTGTGCAGAAAGCTGTGATGACCATGGGAAGCAGCTTGTTCCATTTACTACCCAAGGTCTCATCAGAAGTATGCCAAACTAAATCTCACACTGAAAAGGGCAGAAAACAGACCAGATTGGTCGGTCTACTTCTTCACACTAAAGCTACTAAGAGGTAATTTCACTGGTTGATGGACGAGTGAAGAAGGACCACAAGGATATCAGGAGGTTATGCAGGGAGAAAATTACAAGGGCCACAGCCCAAACAGAATTTAATCTGACTACTGCTGTAAAAGATGACGCAAAAACATTTTTACAAATACATCAGCAAGAAAAGAAAGACTAAAGAGAATCTCCATCCTTCACTTGATGCACAGGTAAGCACATGACAACGGATGAGGAAAAGGCTGAAATACTTTGCCTCAGGCTTTAACAGTAAGACCAGCAGTCCTCATGGTACCCAGACAGGGATAGAGAACAGAAGCCCCCCATAATCCAGGAGGGAACAGTCAGTGACCTGCTACATCACTCCAAGATCAAGTCCAACCTTTGAATGATGACCACCTTGTGAACAAGACCACAGCACTAACTGTCACATCCAGTTATTTCTTGAACACTTCAAAGGTGGTGACTCCACACTTCCCTGCACAGCCTGTTCAATACTTAGCCATCCTTTTTGTGAAAAATTTCTTCCTGATGCCCAACCTGAACCTTCCCTGGTGCAGCCAGAGGCTATGTCCTCTTGATCTGTCATGGGTTACCTGAGAGAAGAGGCTGATCACCTACAGCCTCCTTTCAGGTAGTTGTAGAGGGTAATAAGGTCCTCCCTGAGTTTCCTTTACTCCAGGTTGAACATGCCCAGCTCTCTCATCTACTCCTCATATGACTTACTTTCTAGACCTTTCCCCAGCTCTGTTGTCTTTCCCAGGACACATTTCAACACCCCAATGTCCTTCTTGTCAGGAGAGGCCAGAACTAGACACAGGATTCAAGGTGTGGCCTCACCATTGTTGAGCACAGCAATCATTGCCCTGGTCCTGCTGGCCACATTTCTGATACAGGTCAGAATACCCAGACAAAAAGGGAACCCTGGAGCACACTGCCCTCAAACACAGGTCACAAGAACAAACTTGTTCAGCTTGGGGAAATTACAGTAGGGTTATAGACCTGGAGATACATGGCTTCCAAAGGGATAGCAGCCACTTTAGATCTCACTGGGAGACTCACTCATGAAACTTACTGGGACTGGAAACCTGGAAGAAAATAAACTCAGCAGATACTGGTTTACCTTAGATGTCCTGTTGTATGCTTCTTTCTGTCTATGGATGAAATGAGCTGTATAACTAAAGATAAACCATATGCTGATATTAGGGAAAAAAAAAAAAAAAAGCAAAAGCTGCCACCACCAAGTCTCTGCACATCAACAAGACAGGAAAGAGGCATCAGGACTTAAACATGAAGCCAGCACCAGTTCTCATGACCTTTGTCAGATGGAGCACTTCTACATTATCTCTGCAGTTAAAATCCCCAGCAGAGCCCAGCATTCTACAAATGAGGTAATGATTTCATGCTCAAAGCACAGGAAAGGTCTACAAAAAGGAAGGAAAAAAAAAAAAAAAAACAATAAAACAAACAAACACAAACCAAAGAACAACCTTACAATCAGTTTCATAACAATGATTCTGCTTTGGTTTCAGGGATGACTTTACATTTAGCTTCCTCATTCCTGTTTTCCACACTGAGAACACATGCCAGCAGTGTTATCTGCCTAATGCTGCACAGCCTTCCCTCCTGTGCAAAGGCTGAAGAAGCCCCCGACAACCATTTCTAGTGCAAAAACAAAGCCGTGATCTTTAAGCAGATCCCATGACTCTTTGTAAGGGGGGGGGAATACCCACCACTGCTAGGACTTTTTCCTTCATAGTTCAGTAGTCTTGAATATAATGCAAAAAAATATAAAAATATAAAATTAATCCATACAACTGAGACTCCTGAAAGACTTCTGCTGGAAGGAAAGAGTCTTTGAGAAGCATCACTCCAAGGCAGGGTTCCCCTGAAGAGCAGACCACTTCCGAGTCGGATCTGGTCTGCCTTTATTTGTCACAGAAATGCAGGACAGCATGCAGAGTAGAGTCTGACTTGGAAACAGCAGAGGAAAGTTTTAGTTTTTTGAAGGCTATGTTAAAAACAATGGAAAGTGAAATGATTCAGTTATTACAGCTGCAGTGCTGAGATGCAGAGAGCACAGGCCACTCAATAGCTATCCTTTACCATCAAGAAAGTTGTCTGTTTCTCTTCTAGTAGGGTAGATCAAGACTATAGAAAACTTAAGTAACATTTTCAGCGGTTTGGGTTATACACTTTAATTAAGTACAAATGAGCCCTAATTTCTAAACAGTTTCTTTTTCAGAGCACCCAAAATACTACTTGGATACATTTGACTAAGGAGTGTTTAACAGGCCCTTCGGGCCAACCAGAATGCACTCAGAAGTCCCATACATTTCGCGTCGCGCCGTTTTTGATTTATTTCTGTCACCAAAACAGAGAGCACTCTATAAGCATTACTGCAACTAAATCAGAGAGGTTTCTTAGGTCATTTCCAGGTAAGTTTTTCAGATAAAGAACTGAACCAAAATAAACGGGGATGGGGAATGACATACGACACACCAAACGATGAGGCGACGCAGGTGTGTATTCCCAGAGACCGGCTCTCAGCAAGCTGCCACAGCTCCCGGACCAGGGCTTGTGCCGAGCCCCCTTTAGCCGCGGGGCGGCCGGGAGCGGGGGGCGGGCCGGCAGCTCCTTCACACACCCCCAGCCGCAGCCCCTTGTCCCAGACACTCAGTTCTCCCCTCTTTTTTTTCTGCACGGAACACCACTCCCCAGTGCATGAGATCTCGGCTCCTGCCAGCAGCTCCCGGCCAGCACCGGCTCCCCCGCGCCGCCTCTCCGGGCCCACAGCCCAGTGCTGCCCGCCAGGCCGTGCTCGCCCCACCCCCACGCAGCACTCACGGCCTCCTCGGCCCTCCTGGTCCCCCTGGACCCCGCGGCCCTAGCGGACCCGGAGCGCGTCCATACGCGGTGGCTCTTGAGCGCGGGGGGCTCCAGGGAGATGAACTCGGAGCTGGAGTCCAGGAGATCGAAGGGGGGCCGCCGACAGCGGCTGTCGCGGGCGGCCATGCGGGGCGGGCGAGCGGCGCTGCTCCGCAGGACCACCATGGCGAGGGGGGACACAGACCCGCGCCCGCCCGGCCGCGCGCGCCGCCCGGATCCCTCCGCCGCGCTCCCTCCCGCTCCGCTCTTCCCTGCGGCCGCTGCTCCCGGCGCGCGCGGCGGAAGGACACGCGGCGCACTGCGGCACCGCGCCGCACACGTTTGGCGCCGAAAACTCGGAGCGCTGCGCCAGGCGGCGCGGAGCGGGGCGGGGCTGGCTCGGCGGCTCCGCCTCATCCCTTCCTTCCCGTCCCGTCCCGCCCCGCCTGAGGGGTCCCTACAGCTCCAGCCGTACCCGCGAAGTGCCCGGGCCGAGATGGCCGCAGTTTCCTCGGGGGCGGCGTAGCGGCTGCCCCCACCGGGCTCAACGCTTCCTGTACCACCCTCACCCCCACTCAGCCCGGCCATGGCGCGGCCCGAGGCCGGTTATGAGGCGGCGGTGCCGCCCCGCCCCGCCTGCACCTACACCAGCTGCTACTGGTAAGGGGAGCTACAGGGATGGGCGGGCGGGTGCCCCTCACAGCGCCGGGACAGCCGAGCCACCGGCGGGAATGGCGCGGCTGAGGGCTGGGCACACTCCTGGGCTCGTTTCTCGTCACGAGAAGTGAAGTTGGAGGAAAACAAAATAAATGATCGATTTTGTGTTTTTCAGCGAAGAAAATGTTTGGAAGCTTTGTGACTACATCAGGAGTCAGGATCGGTACCCTTTAGAAGAATTTTATGCTGTTTTCATATCCAATGATAGGAGGATGGTGAGTCAATGGGATGTGATCAGAGTCAGCTATGGAAAGGCTCGGGCCTTCAGCCCAGTGTGGGTGGGATATGGTCCCAGCGGTTTCGGCCACAGCCCAGTGTCGGCGAGTGAGTCTTTAGCCCAGCCTGTAGGTGA
Source organism: Buphagus erythrorhynchus (assembly GCA_013400855.1). Classification (NCBI taxonomy): domain Eukaryota; kingdom Metazoa; phylum Chordata; class Aves; order Passeriformes; family Sturnidae; genus Buphagus; species Buphagus erythrorhynchus. The sequence continues at coordinate 17,234 of VZTT01018593.1, read as the reverse complement.
GATACAGTCCAAACCGGTCTTTTAGCTCACTTTGGCTCAGAAGTGTGCCAGCCACACGTGAGATCTTTCAATTATGCACTCCATTTAGTGAAATGAGGCATGGTGTCCCTGTGTCTGTAATCTGTCAATTTATAGTTATCTTTATAAAATCATAGAACCATTAACAACCATAAGGTTGCAGAAGACCTCTAGGACCATCAAGTCCAACTGTTAACCCAGCATCACTGTGTTCATCACTAAACAATATCCCCAAGTCTTTTGGATGTTTCCAGGGATGGTGATTCCATCACTTCTCTGCACAGTTTTTCTAATGTGGCCCAGAATAGTATCTCAAATTTCTTGCTCCTGAGAGAGAAACTAGAAGAAATTTTCTTACAGCAGCACACATATAAGCTCAGGAAGTTGATCAGTTAGCAAAGAACTGACCAATTCACCTGAAATGAATCTGTATTAATCTGAAAGATTTTGTTCACTTCAGGTTCATTTATAACTTTCAGGTTCCACTCTGGAAGCAGAAATCTGGACATGGAGATGAGCCTATTGTCTGGGTAAGGCATTCATTACTCTCAATAATTTTGAGTGTGTGCCTCTACTTGATAGCTGCAAGATCACACATGGGCATGTAACAAACTGTTCCATCTGAACATCAAGGAACACTTTCTGCTCTGAGAGTGATGGAGCACTGGAGCAGGTTGCTCAGAGGGGTTGTAGAATCTCCCTCCTTGGAGATTTTTAGAAGCTATCACACAGTCCTGGGCAGTTGGATGTAGGAGAGTCCCCTAGAGCAACAGGTTGGACCAGATGACCTCTTAAAGTCCCTTCCAACTTCACACATTGCATAGTTTTGCATTAATATTTATAAATCTTTTACAACAGATTTATAAATAGCCTAAATCTAGTGCTCCTTTGCACCATCCCTCATAAATTAATAGCAAGACAAGTCAGTAAAATCTACAGGTGACGTGTCTTAATTATAGTAAAAATGCATAATAGATTTGTGAAAATTATTATTTGGATATTGAAGCTGCCAGCCCTGTAGAATTGTAGGTAGATGACTGTACTTGTAAGAAGTAGATGGATGGAAATATTTACGTAGGCCTCTCAGATGATAGAAAAATATAAGCTATATATGTATTCAGGTGTCAGCACTTAAACTGGCCCATAAACAGTGGCTATGGAGTGTCATTTGATCAATTAATGTAGTTCAGTATAATTGCTGATGAAGAGTTCCTTGGTATCATTATAGAGTCCTTTCAGTTATCTGGCACAGAAAAAAAACTATTTCTTGTGGCAGTTTCTGTTTCTGAAATTCTGCAAAGTAATCTGCAAATTTCTGAAGTTTTCTGATTTCTGAATCATTCATTTTCTCCCAAAATACTGGTATCTTTACAGTACCAAAAAAAAAAGAAAAGGTTTGGTTTAAAAAGAGATCCAAGTGTTACAGAGATGACCTAAAAGGGAATAGCAGAGTCAGGAAAGGCCATGGCAGGATGTGGATTTCTTGTAAAAATTCATGGATTAAAAGGTCTTTTAACTTTGACATTTCAGTGGATCATAGGTTGTGTGAAGCTTGAAAGCTAATTTTTCTTATACTAATAGGTTTTTCTAAATACTGTTGAATATAGTTGTGTATGTATATTGGTCTGGTGAAATAGATTGCCCAAATCTTTTTCATTCAAATGTCTTTGTGGTTTTAATATTGAAAGTGTCAAAAGACAGTGCTCAACACTTTTTGTGAGTGGATTCAATGTAAATTTAAGTAAGTTGTTAAGGGCTACCTTCAATTTAATTTTGGAAAACAGCAGTATACATACCTGACACCTAATGTCAGTAACAGCAGCGTCCCCAAACCTCCGCCTGTGTTTCTTACAAGTCAAGGAGTAAAACTGCACTGCATAATCCAAGTGTCTTGATAAATTAGTTGCTTTGAAAAAGTGTGATGTGGTACCCACAGATATTTTTTCCTAGCTTCAAGAGCTGCTACAGGAAATTTGTCTTATTCCAGTGGTCCTCCTGATCTGAGCTGTTCGCTGGTTTTTCAGTGGTGTGCTGGTTTTTCAGGTGCTTCTGGCAGCTGAACACTCGACACTCAAATTCACAGACCGTGTTACTGCACCAGGTACAGAATCTCTTATTAGAAGAGATCACTAGGTAACTTTAATGTTAACCTATCACTTTATCTTGTCAGTTTATTTATGACTGGGTCTAATAAAACAGTGCTTAACCAAACAACTTTTGTGGTTTGGTGTGGAACATGAGAGAGATTTTCTGTTTTCTTAGGAGTAGTGTACACTTTTGCTGTTTTGGCTTAAATCAAAGGAGGCTGCAAAGAAATGGGGAGAATAGCAAGGTTTCTGGAAGAGCAGATGGAAAGGTAGACATTAGGAAATCTCTCTCCTGGTGCCAGAAATGTAACAGGCTTAATATTCAAGGACAGCAAGCAGACTTTAAAAAGTGGATCTGAACTTATGCTTCTAGGAATCTTTTTTATTCCACTCTTTGCCAGTTCATTAATTGCTGTTTAACTAATGGCAATTACCCTTCTTCCCAGGACTACCATGTTATTTTACTTCATGTTTCCAGCGGGGAGCAGAACTTCATTTATGATCTTGACACAGTGTTGCCATTTCCATGTCCTTTTGATGTGTACAGTGTGGAGGCCTTTAAGTTGGATGACAGCCTTCGTCCAGAGTTTCACAGGTGATGACATGAAATGTAAAGACTATGGATGTTATTTCATGAAATCAAAGTTGAAGTTCTCTCTGTGTATGCATAGTGACAGAGGTTTCTTTACCATACTCCAGTAAAATAAATGCACTGTGTTACTTTTCTATAGTTCTTTACCTTAGTCATTAAAAGCCCTTTTCTTTCCTACTGTAGCTTCATGTTAACAACTTGGCCCAACATTCCTGGTTTGTGTATTTAATAACATTAGTGCTCCTTGATGAGAGGAACATGCTCTTATTCTGAGTGATTAGTGCAGTATTGTGTACATGCATCTTTTAATACAATTTTGCAATTTTTTTTAGAAAAATCAGAATGATTCGAGCAGATTTGTACTTGAAGACATTTGCTTCAGACAGGTCTCATATGAAGGATGCAAATGGGAAATGGCAGAAACCTCCTCCTCCGTACCCTTGCATTGAAACTGCAGGTGAGCTGCCAGAACTCCTTCCTGCTTACAGTGCTGAATGAAGTAGTCCAGGATGCACATGGGAAATAAATAACTTATGTATCACTTGTCCAGCCAGCTTACTACTTCATATGGGAAAAAATAGGGCTGAGAAGCATTTGGTACTCTCTTTTTTGAACACGTAGTTTAACATGCCTTCTGGCATTTACTAGTATCAAACATTAATTACTGATATTCACAAACTGAGCAGGAGAGCGAGAGGTAAATAATACTGTTCTCTTGTTACAGCAGGGAACTGAAGTAAACCGGCCAAATAACTTCCTTAGGGGTCACAAAGCTTTTCACACAGTGATTATACCACATATTATAGCACATAGATCCCATTCTGGCAAAGTAGTGTTGGCAGGAGGATGTTTTCAGGCTCTGTTCAGTGTGGTGGCTTTGCCTGCATGAAATGTTTGAGGTTTCTCTACCAGGTGAATGGACTCCTCCAGGATGTTTTAAGTCACTGGCAATTTGGCAAGTTTTTCCCTAAGCCTTAACTCTTCTAAGTGATAGCCTAGCTAATAGCTTTTGGGCCAGGTGGAGAGAAAGGTGAAGACTTGCCATCTATTCTGTAGAGCTGCTTCAAGAATTCTTATCACACAGCACTTCAGCTTATTCTAATCATGTGTTTTGCAAGCTGAGTAACATTTGCCATGTGTGTGTTTGTTCTCTCATTTTCTTCCAAGGAAAGCATGGTGACGTTTTGCTTTGAAAGAGTTTTCATGTTGCTGCTCTGCATGTTGGGTTTTGTTGATTTTTAATAATGCAGTACTGCTATGTGTTTTTGTTAGAGAAGGCAGGGTCAAAGAAACATGTTCTGTCTTTAGGTCCAAGTGGTTTTAAGTTGCTGGGAAATTAATTCTCAGTCTTTGCTTTTTTGGCTTTTAAGGAAGCTTGGTGTTTCACATGAGAGTAGAAATGAATTATCAGAGTGAGCAGGGACACAGATGTAGTCTTTGTTATGAGGCTTTAGGTGTTTTCTAGACAATCCAGGTTATGAATTGCCTTGAATTCCAACTCTTGGTTATTATTTTCAGCAGATTTTTATGCAAAGGTATTGTAGGGAGTGTAGGATTCCTGAGTAACAGTGAAGATTGTCTGTTAGCTGGAGTCGCATGGGTGCTGAGAGCTTTTTTGTCTGTGGAAACCTTGTTGTTTTGGTAGCTGAGAGCTAATGGAAGTGTGAGGAATATAGATGAGGTTAAATCAGGAAAGAAAAAATTCTATTCAAATCAAAATAGTAAAAACCATTACTTGTGGGTAGTAAGTTACATAATGACTCAAACAGTTGCAAATGTGCACATGTGTCTGTAGCTGGAGTAAATGACTCCATAGCTGCAAACCCAGTAACTCTCCCCTTACCTGTTGTGTCTGGCTGAGCTTTAACTCCCTGGTGAGCCACAACCACAGGCCTCAGCCAGCCTCCAGATTGTCTCTGTAATGCTGGTAGATAGTGAAGGATATGTAGCTCTTACTTCCTCTTATGCTTTCATTCTTTGCTCTGGACCTTGCCATGCTGAATGAAATGTCTATAGGTCATCCAGTCCAACATCTGCCCAAAACAGGGATTTCTCAGGGTTCTGTCCAATCTGGTCTTGAACACCGCAGAGATGGTGATTCCACCACCTTTCTGGACAGTGTTCCAATGTTAGACCACTGTCATGGTGAGTAAAAAATGAATAAAAAATCCTAGTATATAATCTGAATTTCCCATGTTCCAGCTTGCTTTCTTCATTTCTTGTCCTGTTGCCAGGCTCCTCCAAGAAGACTCTGGCTCCATTGTCCTACCTCTGATCAGGTAGATGTAGGCAGCAGTAATGTCTCCCTTTCATCTTCTCTTTTTAAGACTGAACAGACCCAGTTCTCTGTGTGTCTCCCTGATTAAATGTTGTCCTACACCAAACAACTTGATTTTCTTCTTCCGTGTATGTCCATATTTTGGGGTTTTTTTTTGTGCTGAGGAGCTCCAAATGGACACAGTATTGCAGCACTGTGCTGATGTGCTCTGGTCTCCTGGTCAGTTGGCTGAAAGAAACTTGTTACCCTGCACCCACTGAATGTGAAAAGTCATTCACTAGGGAGCTTCAAGGTCTGAGTCAGAACAGGACTAGATTGTCTCAGCTCTAGGACGTCTAGTTAAAGTTGGCTTTCATTTAGTACCAGTTCCTCCAGCTTTGCTTTTTGTCTTCCTTTTGTACTCACTTGAGATACTTTATAAGGATGTGTTCTCCAATGTGCACAGTGCTGTGAGTCTGCAAGGAGTCTGGGTCCAACTGCAGTGTCTCAGCACAGTTTTATCAGGCATAAAGCTGCCTTATTTTTAACTTGATGTAAAACTGGGTGGCAGACCTTTTGTTATCGTAAAAGAGCCTGGGGTATTAATGTTTGTGTCCATGCCAAATTCCATTGCAGATAACTGTTTTCTCCCTGCCGTTTCACTTAGATAGAACATTCTGCTTTCCATGTTGATTTGTGTTTGTGTGAGATTAAATTACTTACATATTTCATATTAGAGGTGACTTCACTGTAATGGCTGACAGAACCGACCCCATCTTGTTTTGATACCAATTTATTTCTGAGGCACATTTCTGTCAGAGTGAGTTTGTGTTGGTTTCTTTTTTTTTTTGCTTTCATTTAGAGTAGCCAAATTCCTAAGTTTTTGAGAAGATGCAAGGCTTTTATATTCCTTCTGTCTCCTGTATGTCTTCTTTGATGTTTGTGGCAGTTTGACCCTGCCTGGATGCCGCCAGGTGCCCACCAAAGCTGCTCAATCACTCTCACTCGCAGCTGTAGAAAGGAGAGAAAATGCAATGAAAACTCATGAGTTGAGATAGGGATGGGGAGAGATCACTCACTGATTACTGTCATGGGCAAAACAGACTTGACTTAGGGAAATTAGTTGAATTTATTACCAATCAAAATCAGAGCAGGATAATGAGGAGCAAAACAAATCCTGAACACACCTTTCTTCCCCCTCTCTCTCTTTACCAGTCTTAGCTTTATTCCCAATTCTCTACCTCCTCCCTTGTAACGTTGACTGACGCTGCGCCCGAGACAGAGACACAGCACTCTATGAGCCACGTGACAAAAAGCTCCTTTATTGTTCTGACTTCACCTTAAATACCTTTCTTAATGTTCCCAGGTAAGCACCTGTGATTGGTTGAAAGTTCAGGCTGCTCAGTTCTCTGACCAATAGCCTCTGCAGCTTGGGCTGAGATTCATTGGATCAAATCCTTGTCTGTTTCCAATTCTGTCCTATCTCTGTTCCCTGGAGGCCTGTCTATCAGGCCAGGCTGCTTCTCACATATGTGGCCAAATTAACTGCCCAGTACAAGCCAGCTTGCATTGTGACACTCCCTCAGTGGGGAATGGCAGTTGCAGTCATCACAGGTTGTTTCTGGCACTGTTGCTCAGGGAGAGGCGTCCTTCCCTTGCTCCAGTGTGGGGTTCCTCTCATGCAGTTCTTCATGAACTTCTCCAATGTGCATCCATCCCATGGGCTGCAGATCTTCATGAACTGCTCCAGTGTGGCTCCCCTTCCACAGGGTGCAGTCCCTCAGGAACAGGCTGCTCCTGCATGGATCCCCCACAGAGTCACAAATCCTGCCACCAAACCTGCTCCAGCATGACTCCTCCCTCCACAGGTCTTCACGTCCCTGCCAGCAGCCTGCTCCAGCATGGGCTTCCCATAGGAGTCAGAGCCTCCTTTCAGGCCTCCACCTGCTCCTGCCTGAGGCTCCTCTGTGGGCTGCAGGGGCACAGCTGCCTCACCATGGTCTTCACCACAGGCTGCAGGGGAATACTTGCTCTGATGCTTGGAGCACCTCCTGCCCCTCATTCTTCACTGACCTTGGTGTCTGCAGAGTTGTTTCTCCTGCATATTCTCACTCCTCTCTGGCCACAATTACTTCTGTGCCATAGCTTTTTTTAATTTCTTAAAGGAAGAGGTACTGCAACAATCGCTGATGGGCTCAGCCTTTGCCAGAGGTGGGTCCATCCCAGAGCTGGCTGGCACTGGCTCTGTGGGACATGGGGAAAGCTTCTAGAGAAGCCACCCTGACAGCTCTCCCCTGCTACCAAACCTTTTGGAATTGAATTGAGCAATCTCAATCATTAACAAATTAAGCATTTTTCTCCAAGTAGTAACTCAAAGGGAATAAATCTTAAACTGTATTTGTCCTGTTCATGGGGTTGCAAAATAAATCATCAAAAATAAGCTTACATGGAGTCATGAATTCCAATCTATGCCTAAAAAAATTGAAGATGGCACAAGGTGATTTTTAAAAGCATTTTTCTAAAAGACAACTCCAGTCCAACCAATAAAACAGCAATGAAGAAAAAACCCTCTCAGACTCCTCAGTATCTCCTTAGAACTCACATAATAAGCATTAGCCTCTTGGACCTGGCTCTGCTCTAGGTGTTTTCCCAGAGTCAGACCTCTGTGATTTTTACTGGCATTGCTCTGGCCTCTGTTCTGTGCTGCCATGGATGCCAGGAGAGGCTGGCCAACCTAACTGGCTGCACAATGCTTTCTCACCCTCAAAGCTGCTCTGTGGAAATAAACATACCTGAGCTTTAGCCCATTCCCCTGGTCCCACTTGTTTTCCACTGACCTCCTGTTGAAAGAAAACAGGGTATTTTGTTTAAATAATAAAACTAAGAAAATGAGATTTGGTGAACAGATTAATTATTCTAGAGCTGTTGAGCCCAACCTTGGGTTTTCTCTTTTATTTTCTTTCTACAAATTAATGAGGTCTGATTCTGTTTAGTTTATGATTTGGGGTGAGATCAGCCCTCCTTACTGCAAGCCTCTGTAAAATACAGCTTGCACAGTACATTTCAAAATTACTCTGAACAGATGGTCGTGTGGCTTACGTACAAGTGATAGCAGCAGCTCTAACACTGAAAAGCACTGGTTTGAATTTCAGTCTCCCAAGGTGTTCAGAAGCACACTTGCTGGATTGATTTGTAACAGCTTTTTGTTCTTTTTATTATTAATAAAACCCCTGGTAACCAATAATGATGGGGTTTTACTTGGGTTGTTGTTTTTTTTTTTATTTTTATTTTGAAGAGGATGAGTAGGACAGCTGAGAAATTCTGGACACACTGCGTGTCAAACATGTATGTAACAGGAAATCTGTTAGACAGAGGCCCAGCAGATGTCTGCAGTTGCTTTCTGTGTCTCTGAAGTGGTGGTAGGATCCTAGTGAAAGTGAAAAGGCACTGACAGGAATACAAGTAGCTCCTATGCACTTCATGGGAACCTTCTGCTGCTCTCATTTGAGAATATAACTCCACTCTGTCAAGTTAGGTCCTTCCTTCATAAGCTTTTGAGGAAGTAATTAATCAAGTCAGACACAATAAAGACACAACTAAGAAGTATTTAAATTCCCAGAGCGGCTTATTGAAATTACACCACTGGATTTAAAGTGGTGAGCTGTGTTTTACATTGAGATCAACCAGGATGGTTTGCACTGTCAGTTATATCTTGGCTATGGAGACAGCAGCCCCCAGCTGAGAGTGGGAAGAGTCCTTCTGACTTATCTCCCTGCTCAGACAAGGGAGGAGGATCTGAAGAGAACTGTAAACACCTACACAAGTCTGTGAAGAGTCCAACTTTCTTTTAGCTGCCCCAAATGTTTTAGGCATCAGCAGAACTGATCTTGGAGGCTTCGTTCCAGACTTCCTTGCTTCCAGCAGCCCTTGAGCAGCTGTTATTACACTGAGTTAGTCCAAGGTCTGTGAGGCAAGCCAAGGCTTGGCTTAAATGCTGCTTTCTAACTACTGTTGGCAGAAGCCACAAGTATCATGGCTGACAATGCCTGAGATAGTGCATGGCCTTTTGTTTCACCTCTACTGGGGGTAAAAGTGGCAGACGATTTAAACAAAAATAAAGTTATACAAGAATCCCAGAATGGGCCAGATAGGTCTCATTTGGAGGGGTGTGTGTCACAAAGTGAGTTTGGTCAAAGAGAAAGATGAGCTCCAAGCATGCATAAATGCAAGCTAGTATAACAGTCACAGCACCTGAGGAGGACTGCAAGGGTAATGTAAATCTTAAAATAATTCTGCTGCTATTGGTCTTGTAAAAATGTTGTAGAATACATGCTCCTTGCTTTTGTGGAGAGATCATCTTGGTCACCAGCTGTAGGATCCAGATGTATCTTTTGTAAATGTTGATGTTTGTCACTCTTCATCTGCTTCGGGAAGTGGACTTTGTGGTATTCTCATGCATTTTTGCTGAGCTGTTTCCTAACGCTGTAAGGTCTAACACGACATCCACGGCCTTCAGATACAGCCCATGAGGAAAGCGCAGCATAGAGGGGCTGTTATTACACAAATGTAACGGGAGAGGTCTCACAAAGTTTTTTCCTACGGGTATCTCCCATGCTGCTCCAGTGCCATCTACCGACAGGTTCCTAGGCCATAACTCTTCATAGGAATGGACTTGTTTGCTTTCGTAATTTTTTTTTTTTCTGAAAAACAATTTTTCCTTTCATTACGTTTCGCTTGTGGGTTTTGTTATGCTCTGCCTCAATCCTTCTGAAGTTAGAGAATATTTAATTTCCTACAGGCATTGTGGTAGCAACTTCCAAGTTGTGAACAGCAGCTGTGTTTGTAACTACTGGAACAATCTCCTTTGGACTGCTTTACCATTCACAGAACAGTTTTATGAATTATTTTACTATGCTCAATGCACATAAAGCAGAAAATTATTTATTTATTTATTTAATCTTAAAGTATATGAAAAATCACATTAATTTTGAAAACACATCTGGGACGAAAAGACAAGTTTGGAACTGGAAAACAGACTTAACAGTCTGCCAGCAAGCACGAGCTGTTATCCACTACTAATTTGTTCTTGAGCTATGACAGCAAATTGCTGAGCTTGTGCTATTTTAAATTCCCACATAGGCAGAAATTGTCCCTGTTCTGCCAGACTCACTTCAGCAGTAGGACCATGCTTGGCTGGACGTAAGGATTTTCCATATGCAGAGTTCAAACAGATTAACAAGAAAAGATTTAGGGGCCAGACCTCAGAAGGGGTGAGAGTTGGGATTAGGGAAATCACAAAGCTGTGCTGTAGTGTAGATGTGCAAACAGAGGCCTTCAGGGGCTGGATTATGCCTGGGACTCCTGTGTCTGGGGTTCTTGAATATCATCTTTCTTTCCTTGCTTACACTGTCCATAATGGTAAGCCTAGTTACATAAGCATTTTACATCTGAAGCAAATTCCATCCTTTGGATTTTATAATCTATTCATTAGAGCCTCCTCTTGTTTGATTCTTAATCCTTAAATGCACATACAAATCATCCGTGGTAAATACTTAATACAGTGGAAGAGCTGTTAACAGTAAATCTGCAAATTAAACCTGTAACAGTGGCTTTACCACTCTGTTCCTTAAGCCCATTCTCTGCCAGTTTTCTTTTAATAGGCATTTAAAAAGATTATTTGTGCATATCATCATTGAGAACCTAACACAACAAGCCCACAGATGTTTGTCATCAGAACTGAACCTCTGATCAGCATGGTCCTGAGTCAGCAAGGCTTGTACAGGCCAGCTCCAGAAAAAGGATGTATAAGGCATAAGGCACCTAAACCCAAAACTGCACAGCAGTGCTTTTCCAGCGAGCTCTCTGGGATCCATGAATGGGACAGCATGGTTTCTACCCCTCCTGCAGGGAACAGAGCAGATTAAAATCCTAGCAAAGAGAGTCATGGTTACTTTTCTCTTGAAACTGTGGCAGTTCAACTTTTCCCCCTGACTTCATTCTGTCATTCAAGATTTACAAAAATAAGTATTTGCCCCCAGCCTAGGTTTGTGCTTCTTCACCTGAGCATCCCTCTGGGCTGGGGGCTGGGTTAGGTCACACCTCTGCATATTCTGGCCCTGCAGTGAGTCCAAAGTTCAGAGCTAGAGGGAAAACAAATACTGTGATGTGGAGAGTAATAAACTGCAGGTTTGCCAAGGGGCTAATAACTTCTGATAGACAATAAGCAACCTGCAGTTGTGGCTAGTGCTGTGAGCCTGTTCCTCTGTGGTCAGTGCAAAAGTTGATTCTGTTGACGTTGGTTCAGAACTTAAATGGGTGAGTAATATTTCCCCTGCTTTTGAGTCATCCCATTTGTGTGAATGCAGGAGGACTGCCTTGCACTTCCCTGTGTTGGTTGTTATTTGCACTCCCAATTCTCTGACCACTACTTGACCCTTCTAGGTTGTTGTTGTAGGGAAAAATCTTACCCACTCATGCTAGTTTCTAGTGACTTACTGATCCTGTAATGTGATTATTGCCATGGGCAGAGGGGGGAATCAGGGCAAAAGCAATGTTTCAGAGACTGGAAATAAATATTTCTGTACTACCATACAATTTTCAGAATCTTGCTGGAGTGAACTGAACTATTGAAGAGGGGTTTGGAATGTTTTCTTGAAAGATATATACACCTATGCTACAGAACCTGCGTGAGGAACTTAAATATTTCCCTTTTCTGGTCCTTTTTTAGATTCCAAGATGAACTTGGATGATTTCATCAGTATGAATCCCAAAGTGGGATGGGGCTCAGTGTTCTCCCTTTCAGACTTTGTGCATCGATTTGGCAGTCAGACTGATTACAGGTATTCCTTGGAAGGACAGTAAAGTGAACAAAGTTTTTCTGATTCTGAGTGGATGTGTTTTGTTTTGCTGCTCTTACACTGTATTTATGGTTTATATTTTTGTTCATGGAATGGGTATTTGGAAAAATAGAACACCCAGTCAGAAATATTATGAACTGAATAAAAATCTTTATTTTAATTATGTAAGAATGCACTTGGTTTTTAATGTCAAATCAAAGGCAGACGTGCCACCATAAGCATATTGCTTTTCCAGCTACTGTGCCCAAACTGAAAAGACCTGCAAAAAAAGCTTTTGGAAAAATATATGCATAAAATACTGAATATTGTAGCCTAAATTGCTACATGTTGTCACATTTTAAAAGTGAGATATGGCTTTCTTCATGTTATGATTGCTGTCAATTATATATAAACATACAGTGCATCTCAGTTTCTTCACTAGCTTTACTGATTAGTCCTTATTTAGCAGAAGTGTAAAGGGAAAATTGATTTACTAGTTCAGTTATGAACTCCCATGCACTATGTAAAACCAGGTAAGTATCCAGGTTTCTGTGCTGTACAAGGGGAGAATTAAATCCTGCCATTTCAGTTAAATGTTCTAGTGCTAACAAGTCCTGGAAGATGCAGTTGCTATTTTTGCTTCTCATGCTGGCTGTGTGCATTCTCACCTGCTCCCATCTTCTTGGACTTGGTGTTTGTTTGGCCTTATGGTAATTCAGGATAATTCTGACAGAAAGCAGGAAGTTTTGTTGAGGTTTTTTTTTTTTTCCTGCTTCTTGGTTCCTTGAGCTGGCCTGCCATGAGGTTAGACAGCTGCTCCTGCTGGTGTAAGGAAATCAGCAGGGCCATATGGCTGGGGGGAAGGGAGTGAGAAAGCCTCCCCTTCAGGGCTGTCTGCTGCTGAATATCCTTAAAGGTGATACCAAGCTGCATCCCTGCAGGGCATCCCAGGAAAGCTATCATGCAGACTGAGGGTTTGGAGCAGTCTCACACTTCTAAGAAGACTGCCCTAAACATGGAATTGCAGAAACAGGCTAAAATGAGGTCTTTAATTCTCAGCTTTGGACCTGTTCTACTTTATACCCTAGCACATCAAAGACTCACAGACTAGTGGAAGAGCATGGGTTAGAAGGGTCAGGCAGTCCCTGGTCCAATCTCCTGTTCAAATCAGGTCAGACCAGGCTGCTCAGGGCTTTAGCCAGTCAGGCCTTGGAAACCTACTGGGATTGAGACTACAATAAGCATTTGTGATACACTTCATTCCTGTGAGGAGAAGCACAGTAAAGATTTTAAATATTAAAATAATACTTATTTGTAAGTAATAAATAAAATAATCTTATTTGTAAGTAAAGTGAAATATCAAAACTTATAAAAATCTTGTGTTACATAGGTTTATTGTTATATACATAGTGTTTTACTGTATCTGTCATCAGTTCTAGAGAATTTACTCAGCATATTAACAGCAGAGACAGCCAATTGAACAACTGTGGGATTGATTCACTTCATCCAGACATCTCTTTCTGTATCATAAGGGCTGCTGAATATAGGAACTTAAACTTTGTATTGCCAGATGCAGCACAGTTGGTTGCCTGTGCAGATAGCTGCTACTACACATACTCCTTGAGTGCCAGCATGGACTAGTTAGGAGGCTGGTTGTTGGGACACTCCCCTCTGGAGTGGGACAGTTGATCTGCAGTTTCTGTCACTCTGAGCCAGCATCACCAGAAGGAACTGAGATGAAACTCGGGATTCCTGATAAACTGGTGCACAGAACCCTCCTGAGAGGGGACAGCTGGATTTAACCAGATACTCCTGTGTAAAAGGTCTGATGTCTCTGTGTTTGGATTAAATGACAGCTCTTTCTGCTTGACGCTGGTGTAGCAGGCACACTGAGGGAATGAAGATGTGACTTGCTGGTGTTGAGTGATGTTAAGCTGGTTGTGACAGTGCAGAACAGCAGCAGTTTGCCTGCTCAGATCCCTGTAGCTGCCAACACACTGGGTTAGACACAGCAGAAGTGAGAATGTAAAGATCCACGTTTCAGATGAATGGGTTGTGTTAAGCACTTCTTACCCTTCAAGTAGTTGAATGTCATAGATACAGAGTTCCTGTGCATTGCTCAACAGGCCCTTTAAGTTGTTACAGAACATGAGGTTCTCATCCCTCCCTGCTTAAGTATGTCATTTGATTTAACCTCAGCTGGTTTCCGGTGCCTGAAATCTGTGACACACTCCCTTTAGTGGGGGTCAAGACACAAGAATCTGCCTGCTTTAATCTAGTTTCAGCATCAAGGCTGTTAAGAAGAACAGTCACAACCATAATTCAGAATATGCAAGTTTAAAAAAAAATCAGTGTGAAGAGTTAGTCCTTTTTCTCTGTAATCATTCTGAATAGATGCTTAATTTTACATGTAGCAGGCTGGGTGTGTGTGATTATAGCTTTTCTATAGTTAGGCACCTTCTGGTGGCTGTTGTAAAAAGTTGTCATTCCAGAGGGATCAGTAGAAGCCAGAGAATTACTTAATTCACTGCTGAGGATGGTGATAGTGTGGTGCTGTCTCTCTAGCCCATCAAGTCTGGGGCATTTCATCACCTTTAAGGTGGCATGGTATCAGGAGGAGGGAATTCAGAATACATCAAGTGCTCATTTAGGGCCCAAAATACAAAGATAAGGTACTTGTTTCACTGTAATTATCAGAAACCAGCTCTTTTCTGATGCTGGTTAGTCCTAGTGTCCCATCAGAGGAACTAAGTGACTTCTCTCCTCCCCTCTTTGGTCCTTTCTCCAGGTAACCCTAGCCTGACTATTTTGTGGAACTTGCTGTGTTTAACCTCTGCTGTCAACCCGTATTTGATGCATGAGGTGGCCCCACCAGTATGGTTTCTCCACTGAACACCACAGTAAGTTGCAGACAGAAAAGCAAAGTTTGCTGAGAGCCACTTTCCATGTACCTGCAGAATGACAAGCAAAGAACTTCCACTGTAAATCTGATGGCAAGGAGGCAACTTCATTGCCAGGCATCACTAATAGTCAGCTCTGTGACTAGTGATGTATTTAAACACCTAAGATTCAAGGAACTTCATATCACAGTCATGCATACATATGTGGGGTACACTGTATGGCAGAGCACAGCCGCTGGTCCTCAGGTGCAGCTGGCCAATGCAGCCACCCAGCTGAAATGGTGGTGGTGCTTAGGGAGAGCCTCACTCCTTGATGCAGGGGAACTGGGCTCATGCCACTGGGAGATAGGAAATAATAGGAAAGCATTGATGGCTGATTGTCTGGGCTGCACTGGCATAACAGGATCAGCCTGTGCTCGCTTACACTCCATACTGTCCATAGCCCTTGAGACTTTTAATCTTTACTGTGTCCAGATGCTGTCCCACTGTGTCCAGGACAAAGATGTGCAGCTTATGCATTTTCAGTACAACGATTTCATAGTGCAGCTCAGCTTCCCATTCCCTTTCAGCCTTCTTGGCCTTGTCCTTTTCCACAGTGATGTCTTCCTATTGTCCAGCTATTACAGTTTTTATGAGTTTTTATGTGCATCCCTAAGTGGTGGCTTTTTGGACTAGGGGATCCTTGAGTCAGGCATTGAAGAAAGCGAGGAGAAACCCTCCTGCTCTCAGGTCAGTTACTCACAATCCCATGGTCTCCCAGGTTCTGTATGCTGTTGATCACTGGAAATTCTCCAAGCCTTTTATTTCTAGGCACCATAGGGTAAGACTCTGATAGCCTTATAATGGGGTCATATCCCATCTCACAGGTGGTTCCTCTCATCTCCAGCAGGCTATTGCATCAGTAAGCTCCAGCATGAGATGGAATACCCACATCTCTCCTGCCTGTTTCTCTTCTTTGCTGCTGCTTTTTACCTAGGAATATAGTTTATTTGATAAGTAACCTCTTCTATTCAGCTGTTTGTGGCTTTAGAAAAATAGACACTTTTTTCTGGCATGCATTTGCTTGGTAAGTGCGTTTTTGCAAACTTGTATGTGACCAGGTCTGTCTTGAGAAAATCCCATTTCTTGGTTGGCCAGCAGAGAGAGCAGTCAGCATTCAGTGGATGTGCAGGTTGGGACACAGACAGAGGTGGTCCCCTGCACGCTCAGCCCTGCCAGTAGCTGTTACAGTTAAAAATGAGTCATTCTGACAGCATTGCAGAGGGGATTTGTATCTTGCAAGGTTGTGGCTGAAGGCTGAGGTATTGCCCTCGACTGCCTGAGCCTGTAATGTCAGTGCAAGCCCTGCCTGCACAGCACGGGCCATATGGCAGCATCGTCACACCCCATGCCAGTTTGGGGGCCCTGGTCAGCAGTCACAGTCCCTACCAAAATGGGGTTGTGACACCTTAGGATGTCAGATAATTGATTTGCTATCAGTTTATATTGAGATACCTGGGGATGTTGCAATCTGATCTGGGCTATTCAGGAAGCAAAGGGGCAATGGGGTGCATTTGTATGAATCAAATTCCAGGATGAGAGCCTTAGTCAGGACATTTTGACATGTGTGGCCTCCTCTCCTCATAGTCTTACTGGCCAGCCAGAGCCTCATGTGTGCTCTGAAGCATCATTCCTCTCCAAGCTTCTACTGTAAGAATGTTAGAATGAATTTGGTCCAAATTTTCTCACTTTTCACATTTTTTTCCCCCACCTTTTTAGGAAACAAGGGTTGTAGACTAAATGACTTGAGAAAACTGTACCAGGGAGTAAGAATGAAGTGTGAACACACCACCATGTCCCTACAGTAGTCACAGTTACCTTGTACTGGGTGTCTAGCAGAGCCATTACCAAAACACTGTCCCTGACCCAGGTGGTGGCTGTCCCCCACACCTGGCATGAGCCACTCTGCTGGAGGGGAAGACCTGCAGAGCATCACTTCACGTGTCACCCAGCAGAGCAGATGGCTCCTAGTTTGGTGGGGTTGCCCTCCTATGACACTTTGGATTCACAGGCTTGGACAATCTCTTCTCCTCTCGAGGGAAAACCTGTCTGGACGTCTGTCTCTCTTCAGGCAATTACCTTCTCAGAAATCTGAGGGAGGGAATGCCAGTGATTTTCTTCTGCCTTCTGGCTTCCTCCTTATGCAGGACATGGCTCAGTTGAGCCAAGGTTAATGAAGCACAACAGAGGAGGGAGTGTCTGGAGACATCTGCCCAGGTTTGTGCACACTTCCCTGTGGAGCTCACCTCTTTTTGTTTATGATCATGGAGTCAGAAGTGAAGCACTCTACAAATGCAGCCTTTCAGCAAGTTAAATGCAGCTGCAATAGTGGTTCTGGAAAATCTCTTCAGTTTGACCTAAGATAAACAAATATGGTTGTTTAAGTATCCTCAGTGTTTCCTTATACTTACAATAGGAAATACTTCGGATACTGAGGGCAGTTAAAATAAATCTTAGTTATCTAAGGTCTCTGGCAGGTCCTTGGGTTTCTGAGCGAGCTAAGCC
>VZTT01018591.1:0-12594 GCA_013400855.1 Buphagus erythrorhynchus | reverse complement strand
TGGCCACTGTCAAACCATGACACTGTCTGACAATGCTGTTTTATCTGGGAGTACATTTTAACCAATGTGCTTGCAAAGAACAGAAATAACTACCCTATTGAAGAATTGTAATAGCATTTTTATACTAAGACGAAAAATTGTGGTTAATGAAGGTCACATTTCAGAGTTCGTAGCCTTTCTGATGTGGAGTTTACACAGAGGAAACATGAACCATTCAAGAAGGCCCTCTATTTTGATATGGCTTCAGAAATAAACGCATTAATATTAAATTATTATTATATTTTACGTTATAAATGAGTTGGTGTTTGAGAATGGAATTATAAGTTAAAAGTAATACAGAGTAATTTAAAATTGTTAAAAAGGTTGTTAATACGAATTGTTAAAGAGGTGTTGTGAGACTGTTAAAGAGTGATGGTTACAGATTGTAAAAATTGTTGTTACTAAGTTATGTATCATTAAGAAGTTAATATAAGTAGTCAATACAAATGTATTTAAGAATAATTAAGCAATTGTTATAGAGTAATTTTTAGTTAAATGAAAAGTTATGTAAAAGTTGTTGTTGTTGTTAGACTCTTACAGAGAAGTTGTAAGCAGACAATTGCCGCAGTGTGGGTATGTGGCCACTAGGTGGGAGGATAACGGGAGTCCAATTGGTAAAATGAAAGGAACATTCTAAAAAAATTACATAAGAGGGTGAGGACATCAGTTTGATCTGTAATTGGGTGGTAAGACTGACCAACGAAATCCAAGAATTCCAAAATTATTGGCTAGAAACGATTCTTGTTATAGATCAACCAGCGGCCCAGGAGAGGACCAGTCACGAGGGGAATTGAAAAGTGCACCAATCCACGGGACAACGAGGGTATAAAACCTGCCCCCAGGTGCTCAGCACCTGGTCCTCCTGCGCAATCTTGGCTCCAAGGGAACACCCGGCGTCGGTGTGGGACTGGCACTGTCTTTGGTGTTATAGTTTTTCTCTGGCTTGTCGTGTGGAGCTTGGGCTACTCTCAAGCCCCCGTTCCCAATTGTTAATTTTCTTAAATAAACGAGTTAACCTTAGACAGGTTGCTGGCATCGTTTATAACATTTTATGTTAATCAGATCATATTCCTCTTTCTTCTCCAAACTATGATGTAATTAACTCGAATGAGTATTCATGTAGCTAACTCACACCATCATCTTTGCTGAAGCTGCTCAGGCAAAACAATTCCTTCTCAGGTGATCTTTTATCTGCTGATTCTGTAAGTACATGCTTGTGTCTCAGCTGCTGCACATGAATGATATTTAAGGTTGTGAGAAGACACCACTTAAAACCTTTCCAGCTTTAAGAAACATATAATAGAAAATGTAGTATTTTTATGTCATGAAAAGTTTTAGATAGATATTAAGATTTATGTCAGCGTAACCTCAGTTCTTTCATTGTAAATAGTTGTGTCATGCATTATTCACTACATTAAACAATGTTTATAATGCCAGGAACTTTAAAGTTATCTCAAAAAAAAAATTAGATTAAACTACAATTATTTCAAATTATTATCTACTTTACTCAAGTGGTCTACAAAGTCTGAGCTAACAATGAATTATCTGCCCTTTTTCTAAAGACTCACATTCCAAGCATCTCAATAAGGAATTTATATATTTGAAAAAATTACAAATAATTAGTAAGAGTGAGATTTCTCTAAGACCTCTATTTTATATAAATGTTTAAATTATTTTGTGCTATCAAATAAACTTTACTGGGTTTTAAATGTTAGGTATTTAAATTCTGATTTTTAGGAAATTAATTTTCTAAAAGTATATTGAATCTGAGGTTTATTGCTTTGAGTATAACTTTTAATATTGTATGAAAAAGCCATGAAAAAAATAATATTCTTTGGCAAGCAAAATCACCACTATTTTATCTGCCACCAAATACTGCTGATGTATTTCTAGTACCTAGGGTACATACAGGTCGATTTATATCTAAATTTCCTGCCTGTATGGATTCAACTTACAGGTCTGTTGTTTTTTAGGATTATTTTTATTTTGTAATTGAATTGGAAATCTTAACTTTAACTGTCATTTATAAGTTAATTTTTATGAAGGACTTTTATATTTTTTGTCACATCCCAAACTGCTTATGTGCACTTTGATCTGTAGATGTTTGATCATGAATTTTGGCAAACTCATCATTCTCAGTGCAGGAGGGAAGAGAACTTACAAAGTCATGTGGCTTGCAGGAAAAAATTCTAAAAATAAATTTTTCAATACTAATAGATATCCACTTATGTACCGTGGCAGTCCCTCAGCTGAGAACTACTGGTATTTGCAGCTGTACAGCTTGTAAAGCATGCCTTGAAAAGCTTGCTGTTTCTGGGGAAAGAAGATCATTAAAAATCTGTGAGTTAGATAGGATCATTTGTGGAGTAAAATTAAATTTGAGGCAAATGCAATCATAACTCTCACCATCATTTTTGTTGAGTACATTTTCTGCAATCACAACTTTTTTTAAAATCCTGTCTGTGCTCAAGCAGCAGCAGCTGCCAGAGTATTAAGAGATGCGAACAGATTTCTGATACCTTGCAACTCACTCTTACAAGAAGCTTGTGTAGAAAATCATAGGTATAATTTTCCAGTGTATGCTGCTCCTCTATTTCATCATTAAATGGTTCTTGAAGAGTTAAAAAGAAAACTTTGAGCACTCTCCTTGTTCTGAAGCCAACCAGCACATGTAGTTGAATAGCATTAAGGTCAGAGACCTTTGGGGATAATTCTACACTACCAGCTAGTGCCCCTTCTTCCTTTCAGACAATTCTTAAATGTTAATAGGCCAGTCCATCTCTGCTGATCCTGGAACACACCAGTTATGAAAATGCATATCTTTGCACTTTTAAACTGTTCCCTGAAAACGCTTTGAGTGATCTTCAGCTGTCTTAACATAAGAAGCCAGACGTTCTCGATTGTCAGACATCTATGTGGATGGTATTACACTTTTTTGTCTACTCTGACATACAGCCAAGACATTGTTAGGGATCTGAAATAGCTTTAATTGTTTATGTTTAAGCAATGGAACCATAGCAAGTGTATATAATTACTTGTACAATTTTTTAAAATCACAGGTTTTGTTTTCATTTCATTGCAGCTATGTTTTAGACATATTTGTGTGGAGGGTTTTTAATGACTCTGTAACTAAGGTGAACCCAGTCATCAAGAACAGTAAGGATGTCAATAGAATAGAAACCCATTTTCATCCCAAATATGCCTGTTGATTTTCCATTCATTTCCTGGAACTATTTCACTTAAACAAAGAGGTTGTACTACCTGTAAATATTACCCATTATCTTTAACAGAAGCTGCATATGTGTAATGAAGCTCAAACATCTTTAGAGTGGGCATATGATTATCTTTGAATGGCAGATAGCACATAGGGATAATGGCATGTATTGGCATCACTTTGTTACTCTCCTCCAGCAAAAGTGACAGGTCAAGCAGTGTATGTAAACTGAATGATCCCATTGCAACCAAACGGATTTATAATTCCTTGCCATATTAACACTGCTTTTATACTATTGCAGAGTTTTTCTGATTAGAATTGATATTCTATCTGTCTTTCATGTAGTATAAGTAACCATATTGATTGCTCCTTACCCATATCTTCCTTGAATAACTGTGCCTAATTTTTCCTGTGAAACTCAGCTAAATTTATTAGGGTCTTCAACACGATGGCCATTGCCATCAAGCTTCTTCATATTCACTTTTTTTTTAATGTAGTCTCACATGAGCATTTAACAACTTTGACACTAATCACTGTTCTCTGTACATATTCTTTAGATGTTGGCTCTTACCAGCACCTTGTGACAGCTTATTGAAACTGGCTAGCCAGCCTAACCTGCAAATCTCATGGTGTTTAGTATAATGCTTTGAGATAACTGCAGGCTGGAAAGTTCTGGGGAAGATTATTACAAAGATTTATAATGTTGCTAGTGTGCTTTTGGTATACAATAGATGTAGCATGGCCGCGGCAGCTGTGTTGGAAGGTCAGTTGTTCCCTTGTCCTATAAGTAATGGATTTTCCAATAATCAAAATGATCTGCTAAGTTCATCAAATAGAAAAAAAAAATGAAATGCCCATGGCTTTAAAAATCCATTAACCACACACAAATACTCCTCCAGTTGGGTACCTACAGTACTATACACTTAACAAAATTTTTTGTTCCTTGTTATGGGCTGAGTCTTCTAATAATTCCTTCTTTAATTCCTCTACAGATGCAGTTAATGTTCTGTATGACTCAACACTGGCCCTCAATTTTGCTTGACAATGAAACCTCTGATAAAAATGATATCTGAACACAGGGACACAAAAAACATTGTAGTACATCTGGACTAGTAGCATATTTGATAGAAAATCTGTTCTGCTTTTTCAAAAACTCATTTGATGTTTTTAGCAACCACAGATTATACTTTGGAAAAGTGATTTGGGAAATCTATGGGGGAATAATTATATCTCAAGTCTTAAAACAAAATTATCATTGCAGAAGTTGAACCAATAGAAATATGAATGCTATGCTCAGCTATGGAAATTTAAATTTAGGAGAGAGGCCTCTAGGCTGCATTCATTTTGGTACCTACTTTATGCTGTGACTGAAAAAGAAACACATTTCCACCACTGTTAAAATTTGTTCCTACCACAGAGGAAAGAGGGAGAATCTCAAAATTTTGTTACTTCCATGGAAGGTGCAAAGATTGAGAAATACCTGTGTTCAATCTGTATGAAAGGCATTTTTAAAATCATTCTTTTTGAAAATTATTTGTGCTTCAGGGCATAGTAAAGTGTTACTTTTCACAATCAGGATAGTATGATACATTTTTTCTTTTTTCCTTTTTTTTACATAATCACTGAACAGTGGGATTACTGTGATTTACTGTCCTCAAGAGCAGTCCTCCTCATCTCACAGTGGCTGGGGAGCAGGGCAAGCTGGGGTCAGCCAACGCAATCTCATCCCTTGAGATCAGGTGCCTTCAGAGGGATGGGGACAAGCTAAGATCCAGGGGTGATACCATGCACCATCATTGCCCACAGAAACACTGGGGAATGTTTGCAGACTGTGTGTGATCTGCCCCTTCAGACTTCATTGATTCAGGAAGGAAGTGGTTCCTGATATGATTTAGGTACGCTTAAGTTACTTCTGTACCCCATGCAGCTGGTGGCCTGGTCCTCCAGCTGTTCACATTGGTGGTTTGCTAGACGAGTCTGTTCCTTTCTGACTGCCTGCCAACATGCCCCAGGCATGGGAAGCCTGTGGGTCTGGCAGCTGTAGAGAGCTATGAGTCACAGGTCTTACTCCTGTTCCCTGTGGCTGCAATTATGTCTCTTGCATCTGTGCCTGGACTGTGTAGGAGATGGTGGTTTTCCTTGGGTACACATGCTGTGGCGTACTTCTGCCCAGCCACAGGCATGAAAATTTCCTTTGGGTCACCACAGTCCTTTTACACAGAAAAGGGAGACAAAACCATTATATCTGGTATATTCTGCTATACTATAAATAATTCTTTATTCATTTATACATTCATAATTTCCTCTACTTTAGAATCTCTACCCTTTTCCAACTTAATTGAATATTTTATAAATTTGAACAGAGTTGAGATTTTTCAGTGTAGCTCAAATAAGCACTACTCTTGTCCCTAATTGGCAGAGGGCAGTAGTGCATCTGGTAACTAGGACAGACATGTTTATCTAAATTACATCTGCCTAAATTAGGGGATTATATTCCAAGGCGCCTTACTGACACCAGAGAAAGAGAGAAGAAAAGGGCTTTTAAATAGGCTTACACAAATAAAAGCTGGGGAACGCATGCGTTATCTTTCCTCTTAAGTCAAACTGATAGTGGTTTTAGTGTTTAGGTAGGTTACTGCATCTCCAGTTGTATAAAATGCTATTTAATTTTAATTCTCTTGTTATACTCACCCACAGAGAAGCTTATCTTAATCTCACTTCATATTGTGTCAAGGATACAAAAACCACTTAATGTTTTTCTTCCACAGAAATGCTGGTCACGAGCATAAACGAGACTTATTTGTTCTGAAGTCAGTGCCCACTGCAGCAGTCAAGGCTCCCATATTTTCCACAGCAGTACAACTAACCTGAATTCTTTGTTTAGAGTCCTGAAGTCTATAACACTCCAGTATTGCAGACTGGAGTTCCTCACAGTTATAAAAAAAAAAAAAAAAAAAAAAAAAAAAAAACTTTTANAAAAAAAAAAAAAAGGCTTTGAAAATGGAGGCTGTGTCCTTGAGGTATTTAATTCAATTGCATCATGCATTGCCCACAGCTTTATATTTCTGTTGAATGACATATTGATTATCTAAAGTAGCAGAGTAGCTTTCTGTAGGGAATTTGAAGGTTACATAGATACTGAACAAAAAGAAGAGAACTTTACTTGGGTATGTTTCAAGGATTGCTTGAGAATGACTTACTCTTTGTGAAATAATTGTCAAACCTGGTATTTCAAAATTATCAAACTGCTGACAGGAGAGACACAGTTAATTTTTGTATCAGAGCATCTACAGATTGATTAACCACAATCTGCCTATCACTTGGTGTGCTTTTGCATTGTGACTTTTACAAATCCCTCTTTGTAGTGGCAAAATGCTTGGTACCTAGAAAATATGAAATTATACTGATGTCAACCTGGCACAGTGCACAATGGAAACTTCTGCAATGGAAACATCTGTTGATTAATCAAGTTCAAACACAAGGTACTAAGGTATCAGCAAGTGTATTTTATTAACCCATTCTTGATTTAAAAAAAAAATTTAAAAAACAGAAAATAGTGTGTTTTCTTTCCCTATGATTTCTTTATCTCTTTTTGGTTTTTCTTTTCCTAGCTCTTTGCCATTTTTTCATTTGTGGGTTTTGCAACTTTTCCTGCTTTATAGAAGAGGCAATAGAATTAGTATTTTCCTGTTTGACAACTAGATGAAGTGAAAGGAGTTTCTTTAAAGCTTCTTCAGAGGAAGGTCTGACCTCATTCAGCTGCTAATCACTACATATCTATGCTCCAATTAAAGTTTGATGCTGAATTAGCAGTTCAAGTTGGTGTTTAACATATTTTACAGGACTTTCCATTTCATCTTTGAGTAGTATTATTATTCCAAATAACAAATAACAAAGTAATAAAAATGTTACTTATCTGCTGGCTTTTTTTTATCCTCTGTTTTTGTTTGTTTGTTCATTCATTTCTTTTTTTCTTTTTTCATTTCTTTTTCTCAAAAAGGCACCAAACCAAATTTCATTTCCCTGATAGGGAGAAAAATTCAATGTGGGCTCATAAATCACATTAATGATTTCATTCAAATTCCATCTGGGAGGTATTATTATTAAAATAGTTTCTCTTTATTAGCAATTGAATTGTTTGAAAAATACTATATTTTAAATAATATTTCCAGAAGAAAATCCTGGTTCGGAATTCCCTGTACAGCAGTATAAATGAAATCTTGCATATATATATGCATGGCTTCACTGGAAGTAGAGAACTAACTGCATATTGGAGATTTTTACTCTGGTCTTGGCTCATCTACGAAAACCCATTGAGAGGCTACTGAGTGGGCCATCTGCAGCAGATGCTCTGGAAGGACGTTCTGAGATGTGGTCCATATGTTTCTGCCAGTTTAACTATAGGCAATTGATAATAGAGGCTATCCTTTTGTCTGCATAAAAATGTTTCCCTTTATAGGAATGAATCCCCTTCCTTGAGTTCTTAATGAGCTCATTATTTTACTCATTTTTGCCTTCTCTTTTCTTTTCTCCTTGTGTCCAGTTATTTTTTCTCTTCTCTGATTTTTAGATTGCTGTGGCCTGTGCAAGTTTTCCTCTATTTGCTTCTATCCGTTACTTAGTCATGTAGGTATAAAACTTCTGAGTTGAACTTTGGTAAAAATAAATTGGTTTCCTACCCTAGAGGGGAAAATTGAAATACTAGATAATGAACATACACTGCCTACTCAGATTTGACATTTCAATTTAAAAAAAAAAACTATTTTCCTAATAGAGAAAAGGCAGCTCTCACAAAGACTCCTTTGGCAATTGTTGCAGTCAAAATGCACATATTGATTAGCATTCTCTATGAAGCCCATTATCTGCTTTGAAGACCACTTCATTAAAATTTGTCCTGCTTCTACAGTACAGAACTTGTGAAGACTACTGAGGTGGTAAAGAGTAGTATCTTAAAGGTTCCTATAGGTCTGTATAAAAGTAGAAAATTTCTCACCACAAATTTAAGCTTTCCGGGGTATTCCAGGGTTTGCTAAAAGTGATTTTGTTGTTGTCATTTCTCCATGGCTGTCATGGAGATCTATTATTTAGGAAAAATAACTTTCTTAGGAAGGAATGAGCTAATTTAATGAAAATAACATACAGACACAGACAAACACACACATATATGCACACACCATACTGAAATAACTCCTCTTAATCAGTCTTCTTCCTTTTAAACAGGCATGTTTACATTCTTTGTCTTATTTTTACAGGATATATGTAGATATCCTTATTTCTATTTAAAGAGGACTAAAACACAGCCCTCTTTACTCTGGTAATTTAAAAATATTAATACTCTACAAGCAAAAAATCTTGCTAGGAAAACCAACTGACTGAAAATTGGTCTCACAATTTTAAATGTTACATTTGAAAATCAATAGGTCAAATTAAGATAAACTAATTACACAGTAGTCCCTAAATAAATTGCAAATGATCCAGCAGAGTGGTCAGGATTTCAGATGGGATTTTGATATCTCTACTCATAGAGAGGCCAGTTCACCAGTGGATGAAATGGCAACTTTGATGATAAAACCAGTAATTATTGAGAAAAGCATTCAGAACACACAGATAAGCACTGAATGCTTCTAAAAGATTTTTTATTCCATATTTCTAACTAAATTTTATTCTACTATTTTTCTTTAGAATAATTTGAAAAAAGTCTTGCTTCCTAGTTTTGATAATTTCTTTCTTTTTCACAAATGGCAAGTAACGATGTTGTTCATACAGACAAAACTGATGCAGTCCAAAGTGGTGGCTTTGGAGAAAGATGGTGGAACTTGGCTGAAGACTGTGAATTACATTTTCATATAAACTCTTTTTTTAATAGATTTTAGCAAATTAAAATATAGTTGAAAGTAATATAAAAAAATCTTGTTTTATTTCTGCTTGAGAACACTCAATTCACATGAGAAAACACAATTAGCAAAAATGGACTGCTATGTATGATGATAGCAGTAAACAAATATTTAATTTGAAAACTAGGGAAGATAAATTGAAAATTTAGAACTATTAAAGACAAAAAATTTGACAAATCAGAATCAAAAGGAAGTATATCACATTGAGAAAAAAGTAACATGACATAACTATAGTAGAACAATCAGGAATCTTTAATCAAGATGCAACAGAATATAAGATTCTGATTAAAATCCATTTTTGTTCTTTTTTTAAAAAAAACAAGGATACGTATTCACATATTTTTGTGATAGAGTTTTGTTGCTACATCCGAACTAGAGAAATTCTCAAACAGGAATAATTAAAGTGGAATAATTTAAAATCAACAAGACTTTAAATTCAGTAATTTCCATAGTGTTTAAGGATTTAGGGAAGAAGTGCTAGAAGAAATTTAAATTAATTGATCTCAAAACCAATTATTATTAATGGGAATTCCACTTATAAAATTTTTGAAAGTGGAATCTTGAAATAATCTGAGAGTGCTGCTTTAAATTTTTTCCACTGTTTCTTACAAGTATAAAAAGTGATAAAGTTCTACAGAGAGGTAAGGGAGATATTTTGTACTAAAACATAAGTGGTAAATATATAAAAAAGAAGGTACTTCTTTATGGTTGTATGTAAAGTTATGAAGTAAGGTGACATCTGCACAGAGATGTGAAGCAGAAGAAATCTTCTTAGAGAAGCAGAAAAATCAAGGTTTAAGGACATCTGCTCCAAAGGATGATAAAATGGAGGACGAGCTCTCCTCAATGTGCTTCCTGCTGCTATGATGTGTGAGGCTGAGCAGCTGTCCCAAAGGTGTCATTATTGACATGAACATGTGGAGGGCAGCATTTTGACCAGCACTTTCGGAAACCCGAACACGAGGAGTTTGGACAGGTTCCTGCTCCTCTTTCTGGTGAGGACTGCCTTTTCCTACTGAAAAACATGCACACCTTTGCTCTCTTTATTCATACATACATAGATGTGCACAATAACTCATTCTGTCTATTAACCATATAGAATTAGCCCCTAACCAGACGCCAGCTCAAATCCTGACAGCTGAAAGGTGTAGCTTTTCTCCTTCTTGCTGACTGATGCAAATGAAGTTCACTCACAAACTGTTGGAACCCTGGAAAGTGGAAGTTTTGAACTTTCTATGCTGTCAGGCACTGACTCGCAAAAGAACACTGCTTTTGACCTGAGGCCTTGGAGAAGGCTTCCAAAATTGAATGATAGAACTAGAACCACTGGTGTGTAGCTTGAAGTGTGTAATATCACATGGTGAAGTATTTGAATCTGGGGTTTTAGAATATAGTAATAGGTATAAGGCAAGATGAAGGTTTTAGGGTGGTGATTTTCTTCCTTATTCACCTTTTTCTTCTTGGGTCTAGGGAGTACTTTTTAATTGGATAGAAAATGCCACACTGCGAGTCATGGGTGTTTTGGTCATTGGGTCAAAAGTAAAAATAATTTAGGTGTTAGTTTTTAATTACACAATTAAGCCTTAAAAAACCTTGTAATGAGATACATCACCATTTTTTCCTTTTTAGCTGGTTAGCTAGAAGGGCTGTAGCCCTCACTGTACTTTAGATATGAATTAATTAACAACTGAGTCCAAACACTAAATTTTGTCTCTTACGCATTTAATCCCGACTCTGGCTGAAGAGAAAAAAGAAGATAAAAAGCGATAACAATCCACACTTACAGCTGAGCAGGCTCACACTGAAAGCAGTTAGTGGTGATGTTAAATTGAAGACAAGGTGGACTGCAGTGACATAGCAAACAGATTGGACAAACAAGCAGATTGCCCAGCAGCACGTTTACCCACAAGACAGACTTCATTTAAACCCACCCCATCCCATTTTCCTCCCTGATCAACCTTGACTCCTCCTTTTTCTCAGATGTGGCCCTTCCCATAAATATCCTATGCGTCTTCCCCCAGTCGCCCACTCTGCTTGGGCTCCCGGCTAGCTCCGTGAAGCCCGTGTCAGGGAGTGGCTTCTCCCTGGTACCGCTCCGGGAACCGCAGGAGAGGTATAGCTATCGCTATAGCAGGGCAATCCGTCGAGGAGAGATAAAGAGTGCGGAGGAGACCTTTCATGGTTCCAGGGAAACAGGATTTATTGAAGGGACAGACAGGGTGGAGGTCTGACGTCTAGGAGAGGGAACCGCAAAAGGCAATGAAACAAGCTGTGCAGCGACTTAAGTATGGGGGAGGTACAAGGGGAGGGTACAGAACTTTGGCCAATTGCGGTTAACTGCGGGAGGTACATGAGGCGGGGAGAGGAGAACGGTAAACCAATGAGGGAGCACGTGGGTGGCAACTGGGGTACAACATCGAATCGTATAACCAGGAGGGGATAACAGGCTTAGAACTTCCTAGAACAAGGGGAGAGGCCAAGGAGGACTGACAGGGCTCTGGGAGGAGACTGGGGAGACGAGCAGGGACTAATCTGGAAGGTGGGAGTGATACAAGGTTGAGGGACAAGGGGAAAGGCAGGAGGGGACCGAACCATTTCACACAAACTTAGGGGGAGCAAACTGAGCACAAACCATTAAACATAGGGGAGGAAACAAACTTAAACAACACACCGCAATATTTCCCCCTTTTCTTTTTAAGACTCGGATGGTGCTTCTGAGTTTGACTCACTATCAGATGGGGGATTTTCGTCGGCCAACCAGTCTTAATTTGATATGATCTCAGTACGGTTGACCAATACCCCTGGGGAGGTGTTGCGGGTGATAACACATTTAAAAACTGATAACGCAACTGAGATCAACACTAATACAAGGATAATTAACAAAACAGTCTTAATGATTGAGGCCAACCACGACTAAAGTCCCCAGCCTTGAAACAGCTTATCCAGCCATCCTTCAGCTTCCTGCTTCATGTTGGTAACAAGGCCTTGAAGCTCCTGGATCTTGGAGTGGATGCTCTGGCTTCTCGATGTCAGGTTGAAGCAGCAGAGCCCCTCAAAATCTTCACAGCCGTGACTGTGAGCTAACAGAAGGAAGTCACTGGCCGCCCTGTTCTGCAGGGTCGTTTTCCTGGTTATTTCCTCGTCTTTGAGGAGGTCGCTGAGGGTGGAAGATGTAAGATTTGCCTGTTTTGCCACCCAACACTCTAGGTGGCCCAATTCTCCTAGAGCTTTTGCTGCAGCTACCCAAGGTAGAAAAACTGATACAGCAATCCTTTTAGACTTTGCCCAATGAAAAATTTCAGAGTTGCAGTTTGGGTCCAAATCTTTATATTCTCTCTTTTGGACAGCCAATGAGTTATCTTTGTGCTTCCAATTAGCAATTTGGATCTTGTTGGGGGAAAACAAGGTCAACTGCCCAAGGGTACACGGCCCTCCGAGAAGGCGAGA
>VZTT01018590.1:86332-98643 GCA_013400855.1 Buphagus erythrorhynchus | reverse complement strand
TTGGACAGGGATTTTAGCAACCCTGTCTAGTGGGAGAAACTATTTGAGTGTTGTAGCTTCATCAAAGTTAAATATCGTGGTCCTTTGTCCAAAATGTTTCTTTTGGTGACTGCCATGAACGTACCAACCTCTGGACAAATCCCTCCATCCCATAACTGTGGTGCAGCCTAAAGCAGGGGAGGGCAGTGCCACATCTCCTGGCTCCTGCCAGGAAGGATGTGCTCACAGGGAGTGCATCCAATTCCTCACTGTCCAGTTTGCTACAGCAGCATTGTTGTCACACTAAAGCAGAACAGCCTTCATAGTCTGAAATTGCTAAGTTTCTTTAAGGAATTAGCTGCTGGTTTTGGTGTACATTATTAAATTTAAATTACTTTGAAATGCCAGTTTGCTCATAAAACCACAAAATGTAATTTTACTTTTGGTTTCTTCGAAAAATTGTTTGATTTCCAGAGTCACATCATGGGATGTGATCCAGCCATTGCTACCTGCAGACTCTTCAAGAGAATACTGCCAGGCTCAAGGCTGTTTCTGTCTGGTAGCACAGCAGTGTTATTATTTCAGCACTGAATGGCTTTGTGCATTTCAGAAATTGCCATTGCCCATCACGGACTCCAGAGTCTGGGGATGAGTGCTCTGCTAGCAATGCTCTTATACCTGCTAAAGCCAGATGCAAAGAAAAAAATCTCAACTCTGAATGAGGCTCTGAAAAGAATTTGGGTTCAGTTACAACCCCTAATATTTTGCCAGTGCTAAAGGAAGGGGAATTGTAGGACTTGGATGAGAACTTGTTGTTTTTTGACTTTTTTGATCAAAATTTTTGTTGAAAAGTTGTCAGAATTCAGAATGTAAGGAATTCTCAGAACATTGAGCCTGTAAATCAAAGGGTGGAAAAGAACACAGGGTTTGACCTGAGGCCTTGGGAAAAGCTTCCAAGCTTAGGTGCTACAAGCAAGAATGTAGATTTAAAGCTTAAAGCAGAGAAATATTA
The DNA here is from genome assembly GCA_013400855.1 of Buphagus erythrorhynchus. Taxonomy (NCBI): domain Eukaryota; kingdom Metazoa; phylum Chordata; class Aves; order Passeriformes; family Sturnidae; genus Buphagus; species Buphagus erythrorhynchus. The sequence goes on along the minus strand of VZTT01018590.1, from coordinate 97,652 downwards.
AGTTGAGAATCAAGTTTAGCTCTAGAGTTTAAGATATAGAAAGAATAAAATAGTTGTAAAGGTGACAAAAAGTCTTAGAATAGGTCTGTGTGCCAGAAGAGGATTGGCTAAGAAAGGCCACACTGTAAATGGACGGAATTTCTTAGTATTGGATTAGAAACATAAATTTGTTGGCAGTATTTTATTGGTTAATAAGTTCTTAAAAGACCTTGTAACAATAACTCTTGTGACTTCTAGCCATGCTCTCAACACCTGTAACAAGAACTCACATGTTTTGTAGAAGATAAGAAAAATAAACCACACTTTCTAAAGCAATGAGAAGTCCCATCTCTCTGCCTCATTCGGAAAAAGAAAGAATCCCTATGGAATGTGATAATGTGGGAGCAAAAAGCCCACAAAAAGTTGGCTTGGTTTTGATTTCTAGATTAAAAATTAGACTAGTGCTCATAAATGCATAACCTTGTGCAGTTATTCCTGCTGAGAAGTAGGTTGAAAGGTAGAGAAATGAGAGCTCAGGTTTCACAGCTTAGATTTTCAGTGAAAATCCTAAATCCCCCCAATATTACAGGGGACACACCAGAAGAACAGGCTATTCTATTGTTATTCTATTGTTAAGAAGCTATTAACAGCCAGTTTGAAGCCAGTTTTGCCAGTGGATTCTTAATTACAGAGAGACAAACCACAACAAATAATCTAAGAGGTTGGATTTGTATCAAAAGGAATCCTGCATTAACCCTGAAGAAGGAAGAAAGGAAATGTCCAGCCCCAAAAGACTGACTGCAGATCCAGCTCCTTCCAACTTTGATGAGCCTTTTAAGACCAAAGAGAACCATAGTAAAACCAGGGATAAATCTAATTGTTTTTTAAGCATATGAGCTGGCTAGGCTTTGCCCAGAGGTTGTTAATGAATAATTTGACCTGCTGAAAGCCAAAGAGAGTTAAGTTTATTGCTTAACCTTGTAACTACAGTAATTGTAATTAAGTGGTAGCCTGGGAAAGTCTGTTCCCAGCAACCTGCTCAGGCAAATCAGAAATGTAATGTTTGAACAGATAACCTTGCCATAACTTTTGTCCTGCACTCACAGTATGATTTTAACCAGTACTCAAGGCATTGTGCCAGCTGATGTGGATTATTGGCACAGCACAATTGCTGTGCACAGCAGTGCATTCTGTGCTGCACTATTGTTTATTTATGCTGTGGAAGCACCTGGTGTTGGGAAGGATGAGTCAGGGAAAACGTATAAATATGAGTGCCTAGCAAAAGACTTTGAGAATATGGAAAATATAAGCGAAATAGAAATGATAGCAATTTTTGACTGTGAGGCTGAAAGCAGCTGAATTGTCTGAAGGCCCCTTTGTTTAGATAATGTTAGATGCTNAATCTCTCTCTTGCTCTCTTGCATTCTTCCTCTTGCTCTCCTTTCTTGCATCCTCTCTTGTACTCTTCTTTCTGCTCTTGCTCTTTCTCTCTCTCCATCCCTCTCTGAGCGGTGGCTGCAGTTCTTAGCAGGGTCTCATATATACCCACACCCTGTGAAATAAACTGCAAACTTCAAGACCAGAATACAGAGAGCACCTGAGTTTGTCCCAACTGTCCCCGCTCAGCAAACTCCAACAGAGAGTCCTACATAGAGGGTCCTACAGCCTGGTGACTCTGCTCAAGGTGAGACAATTTACAAATTCCCAGGTCTGCCAGATGTGCAGTGTGAGCCCCAGAGCAGGGGCAGGAGTGTCCCCCTGTGCCATACAGAACAGCCTGGGCAAGCATCCTCCAAAAAGAGCTGTCTGTTCCAACCATCACATCCTGCCCTTGCAGTGCTGAGCCACAGACAGGCAGGATGCCCAAATTCCAGTTTCTATTACTGTTTCCTTATCAACAATCTTTGTTTAGAGCACAGGAATCAACACAGGTAGAAGCAGCCCTGTACTTTGCTTGCATGACTCCTTGAAACGTTTTGGTTAGCTGCTATGACTTGTGAGAATTTGGCACAGAGCATTTCTGAGCTACATGACTGCTCCTCAAGGCAGGTGCTGGCCTCCACCTCACAAATCCAGCCCCTTGCCTGAGCTGACAGCAGGAATTACCACTTCACCTCCTCTTAGCAACTAGGAACAAGAAGGAAAAAATGTTTAGTGTAAATTTAAGATTAGTGCAGCATGGTCACTCTTAAGGGTCACAGGGTACCAGATAAGCACTCTCTTAAAATGAGCAGCAAACCCCAGGGTTGCAAGGGCTGGTGAGTTAGGAATAGAAATGTGTCCAGACATTTCACTGGAGTTTGTTTTTAAAATTATGTACTCTGAAGCTGCTTCTAGCAACTGGTTGTTTTACAGATGTCCCTTTGTGTCCCAGTCCTATATAAATTACACGTGGTTCTGGCCACACAGACCAAGTATGACTTGGATCCCACTCTGCCACTTGGCATGGTTCATCAAAAATGATGCAGTTAATCAAATTTTGTCTTCAAGAATGCAAAACCAAACCAAACCCACACATCCCAAAACCCAGATTATTCATCATGGCTCCATGTGAGGACAATTCCCCAAGCCAGCAAAGCTGCACAGGTATAAACCAACATAAGGGAACAAATGTTCTGGCACAGAAACCATGCCAGTGTTCTTTGTGATCATTTCTATTAATCACTATATGCATAAATGGGCTCTGGCTCCCTGTCCTACACATGACAGAGATGTCCACTTTCAAATTAACCTGCAATATTGTGCTCTGGAAATGCCCATTTGCATATTTCATTAAAGCTGAGCATAAGCAAATATGAAATCAATTCACTCTGTAATATTTCTCTTTAAGAAAAAAAAAAGTCAGCTTGTTGATCAGCCGGGGTACAAAAGAGTTAACTCCAAAAAAAAAAAAAAAAAAAAAAAGGCAGAAAGCNAAAAAAAAAAAAAGGAGAGAAATACATAAAAGGATAATCCTTGAAGATTATAAAGGTTTTGTGTCATGCTTAATTTTAATCAATATATAGGACTAGACAAGGATCATCCTCACAAAGGGTGACATAAAAGGATTAGTGACTTCCATCCAGCACAAAACCTCTCAGAGACATGGTTATTACAGTTTGGAATTGTTTCTTCTCCAAATAATATTTTAAAATTCAAAAGAGATGATAAAAGAGATACAGGTAGAAAAGGGGTTGGCTTTTATTTTTCCTATTTTTTTTCAAGATGCAAAGTTAGAATGCAAGTCAAGAGATTTGAGAACATTAATGTAGAGCTATAGGAAGGGTAGGACCCCACAAATCTTACAAGACTATTTCAGTTGTTCAACATAAATAATTGTGCCATCCTTCATTAAGGCAGTTTCAAATATGTTTTCTTTTCCTCTCAGGCTTGATTCTTCGAGTCCACTTCTCAAGTTTCCAACCAGGTTATGCCAGCTAGACTCTTGGAAATGAAAACTGAGATTCAAATGATCATACAGTTCTCTGGATGGGACTTGAAGGAAAGGGGATAAAATTACACCTGAAGCAATGGCATTGTCCAACATGCAGGCTGCACAGCAGTGAAGAAGTGAGCAGAGACAGAGAGTAAAAAACTCTGCTAGCCCCTCTTTCATCATCTCTTCCCCTTTGTGGAAAGTGAAATATCTTTCTTTATGCACAGCTGCTTCCCCAGACTTTCTTGTGTGCTGTAATCACTTCTCTTGTTCCAATGTCTCCACATATTCTTGCCTCTTTTTAGTACTTTGATCCTCTCTCCTTCATTCTCATTCTATCTTTCTGTTTCCAACCATTTCTGTTCCCAAGTTCCACCCCCAGACTCCAGCAGAAGGGTATAATTTCACAGTTTCCTGTTCTTCTATTAGTTATGCCACTGGTGAATCACCCTAATTGCAAAGAAAAATATGCTCCCCATCATTTGTGAATTTGGTTCACAAATCTGATTGAGTGCTAGGAGCAAACATGGCATAGAATGAATATGTAGAGATTAGCTAGCCACTGTGAGCAGCACTGAGGCTGCTCATTCAGGCAGGGATATCTGGTAGGAAATTAGAAATTGGACAGAAACTTGTCACAGTCCCCAGTAAGCTGAATGTGGTGGCACGAGTGGTTCAGATGTCAACATCAGAGCCAGGAGTCACACATCCCACTGAGCAACCTCCACTCACTCCCTGTAAAATCAGGAAAATGCCATTTGCTCTTCCTTCCAGGGATATTGTTAATTAATTAATTCTTAATTAAGTTTGCAAAATACAAGTATCTTCAATTGAAAGAAACTATAAAAGTGAAATTATTGTTAGGAGGATAAGAACTCTAGCCTGGAGAAAAACCTTTGGGTGTATTTTCTCATTAATGCTAATGGAAATTAACAGCTTAATGCATGCCAAGCTGAAAATAAGATAATTTACATTTGCATCTTAACTACATTTGGTTCATTACTTATTTAGGATCACGGATGCATTTGGGAAGGTGAGTCTCAGGACTCCAAGCCATGGTTTTTGAGTGGTCCTACAGACACAAATACATCCCAGTAAAATCTGGGCAGTTGTTATGACATTCCTCTCCTTCTAGCAGCACGCCCAGCAGCATGCAGAACATGCTTTGCCAAAGGGACACACCAAACTAGCAGGGAACACGAGACAGCAAGAAGAATAGGCCAGAGACTCATCCAGAAAAGAAACCTGGTGTCTGTTCAGAAAGGGAGAGAGGTACATGTGGTGCTTGCATTTGACTCCAGCCCAAAATCACATTCTGAGAGCTTTTGCTGCAGCCTGGACATGTCCAGGTGTGTTGGAGATGCCAGCTTTCCCTGCACACACACAGAATTTTCCTTGACTTACATCCCATTGCCTGTTCAGTCCTGACAGGCACAGAGCTGCCCTACACTCCAGCCCTGCTGGGGAGGGTCTGCCCCACACACAGGGACACAGAACACAGCTGTACCAGCACCTCTGGACAAAAGCAGGGCAGCAGGACCAGGTTTGCCAGCTTCACTGCAAGGAGCTGTTGCCTCATGGGAGCTGTTCCTGAGAGGTGTCAAATCCACCACCTCACCCTACAAACACCAGGGTCCAGCCTGGCTTTTCCCACACCAAGGGGAGGAGGTGAGAAGGGAGAACCTTCCCACCCCAAATCTCAGGTGAGCATCCTAGTGCTGCACTATGGTGTGCATGCTGGTGAGAGCCAGGGAAAGCAGCAGTTTGAGTTTTCCCAAGCTACTCAAAGGAAAACAGAAGGAAAAGAATTAATAACAAAGTTTAGCACCTGGTGTTGCAGACAAGAAAAGTGCATGAGGAACGTGATGTTTTAGTAAGAACATGTTTACAGGAGGTTTTACCTTCCTTCAGCCAATGAGCTTATTCTACCCTTGGCTCAGCAAACCAGTCTATAAAAATGTGCCTACTCCTGCAATAAATCTCTTCTTCTGCTTTCTGGATGAAGCCTGTGTTGCTGTATTTTTTTGCCACTCCCTAGCCTTACAGTGGCACTATGGTGGTGGTTTCTGTCCTGGCCTTTCCTGAAGCCCAAACAATTTGTAATGGAAGAGCTACAAGACAGAGGAGTGACACAGCCCAGGCCAGGACACAGAGCCCCACGAGCCCTTCCACTGCCTCTCAGATGCCTCTACCAGGCAGGCAGGGAGATCACACCAGCAGCTCAAAGCCTGAATTCCTCATGCCAGTCTGAGCTCTCTGTATTTCACACATGAAGTTATTTCTGCCTTTAGCCATCTTCCTTTGCTCCATGGTCATTCCCTGGTTCTCCTGCCAGAGCAATCAGACACAACTACACCCAGCAGAGGTGTAAAGGAAACTACACTTAAATGTAAAAATACTCATTTCCCCTATGTTAAGATGTTAAGGTGTTGCTGTGTAAGACCAGTGGCAGCAAGAATACTGTGAAGTGTGCAGGAATATTGTGTGAAACACAAGGAACAAACCAGAAGTTTCAAGGGAAGTCTCCAGAGATTCCCCTCCCTCAAATCGTGCACTTTGAGAGAGTTACTTACTTAGTGAAAGCACATGAACAGGATTAGATTTTCAACCACTGACAGGGGCTTCTATTTTTCCTTCTAAAATGCAGAAATTCAGAGCATATTTTTTTATTATCTGTAGCATATTTTCCATTCTATTTTAATTCCAAAGAATGAGAGGCCAAAACTGTGCACATCAGGAATTGTGGGAATTTAGAATAATGTGTGTGTGCCCTCTTTGCTTAGTAACATCTGAAAGTATTCAAGAGCTAATATCTTCTGCATTTTCAATTATGATAACAGCAAAAGCTGCATAAGTCAGAGCAGCTAAGGTATAATTCCAGGAAAGTCACTTTTTTGTTAGAGTGATTTACCATGCCAATTTATGCCTTTACCAATAATTAATCTGTCTGAGAAAGATGTCATCTGTTTTGATGAATAAGATAATCACCAGATTTTGCAGGCTATGATAGACTGATAATGGCAAAAAGAATTACTTGTGCTGTCTCACCCAAACACAGTCACTGTTCTTTGCTAAGAAAATACACATCAAGCAAGCTGTGCATAAAGCTGTGGAACAGAGACACTGACAAACTTTTTCCATGGACCATTTTCTAAACTCCATGGTGGGCATGAGCCCATGGAAGGATTCCTGCAGCATGGTGGGGGCCAGGTGGGCACCTCCAGGAGCAAACATTTCCCCTTGAATGTCACACACTGCCAGTGACACACTGCTGCTGGGCTTTGTGCTGCCCTCAGCACCCTCCTGACACAGCAAACAGCTGCACAGCTCTGAGCAGAGTGAAATATCATCTGTCACCACACTGACCTTCCAGGGCCTGCCCTCCCTCCTGCTGGATCTCAGGAATCTGGAGTTCTTGAGCTTTCTGTGCTTCCTGGCACAGGTCCCCTGGAAAACACTGCTCTGGACCTAAAAGCTTGGAAAAGACTTGTAAATATGAATAATGAGTTAGAAATCACAAATGTGTAGTGGGTTAGATGTGTGTGTTTTCACTGGGTGATGGGTTTTAAATTTGAGGGTTTATAGTATACTGGTGAATATGAGATAAAATGGAAAATTTTGGGTAGGGTTNCCTTGAAGCAGGCTCAGCTGGGGCCATTTTTCCCACTTCTAGCAAGGAGCTAGAGGTGCTGTTGTACTTTCTGTAATTTTTAATAAAATATAATAAACATCCAAACCCAAACACAAAAATCGTCTCAATCACCTTTCTAATAATCCTAGCTCTAAAAAAACCAGATAAAACTGATGACAAACCACTAATAAGTAGTGCAAAACCCAGCATACACCCCCACACTTCGTGCATTAAATCATGCTCTGCAATTTTGTCCAGATTCTTTTGGGAAAAATTTTTGTTTCTGAGTCAGTTCACAAGTTCACTTCCCACCCTGGGACAGGGGCTCATACCTTGTGATGGCACTGCCATGAAATAGAGAAAATTCTCAAACCTCTTTGTCCTTTTCTGTGCCCAAACCAGGGGAAAACACCAGCTGTGTTGTGCAAACTGACTTCCATGAATTTCATTGGCTTCTGCCACTGGAAAGTTTGTCCCCTGTTTCCTTTCTGAGGTGTGCACAAGTTTGCAGTACCCAGGTAAGACTTCCTCCCTCTTGGTTAAATAAAAAAGCTCTGTTCAGACATCTCTCACTGCTTGCCTGTTTATACTGTTCCTCATCAGAACTGTGGTTTTATGAACTGCTGTGCTGTGGGTAGGAAAATGTACATTCAAATGAGTATTACCCACTATCCTAAGTATGCAGAAGATGTACTTATGCACTATTATGGTTTTTAAAACTGCAAAGTCTAGGCATATTATGCCTAGAATTGGTCTCAAGGAAATATCTGGAGACAACAGGAAATTTATCAAATGAGATTATGGGTGTTAAAAGAGTGTTATTTGTATGAAGCCACTCAGTTTGCACTCCATATCATAAACAATGATGAACAAAGAAACACCCAAAGGAAGGGTTACATAAATAAAGCATTAGTATTTTATACAGATTTACTTTACCAAGCTACAGAATCATTTTACATGTTAAAACAACTGTTCTGCTATATATTAAAGAAACACAACACAACAATCACACCAAGAAAAAACCCAAACCCCACAATTTTCCAAGGCCAAGGGTTAGCTACCTTCCTACACTCACTCTCAAATCCAGATCACCAGCTGATTTGGAGAGAATTCTTTCCTGAAGAATCTGCTTTCTTGTTAAGTTGCTGTCCAAAACAGACTCCCCAGTCTCCTCCTGGACAGCACAGAGCAGAGGGGCTGAAGTGAGAAGGGCCAATTTAGAGATGGTGGGACTGTGCTGGTGTGCACAAGTCTGTTTGGTCCACAAGACTGGTCCAAAAGAGTTTTCTCTTTGGAAAAAATATGAAAAAAAAATCAGAATTAGAGAGACAGAGTCTGCAATAGCAAGTAGCATTTTAGGAAGAGAATCACTGAAGGTGCGAACAGGCAGACACCATCCCATTCCACAAAAGCACCTCAAAGAACAATCCAGAAGACACAAGGGTAGCTCCCTCCATTTCCCAGCACCTTATCACAAACTAAAGGAAGCACTCAAAAATACAGAGGTGAAGAGATTGAAATCTCAGAACAGATTTTTCTTACCTGGATCATCACAAGGGGTGTGCTCAGCAAGGGGGGACGAGCCAAGGATGAGCAGGTTGTGGCTCCTCTCAAACATTGGGACAGCCATGAAGAGAACATGGGGCTGGCACAGAGCTCACTGGGAACACAGAAGGGGACACACACTGCTGGAATCCAGAGAAAGCAGCAGGAAGTGTTTTGATGCTGAAAAGGAAAAAAATCAAACTCCTTCCTTCTTCCTGCTGCCTTGAGAGCCAGGATTCTGAGGAGAGGTCATGAGAAGGAATTTTATCCATATCAACCTTTTTGCCTATTTTCTCAGTCTGACAGAAAACTGCCAGCAGCAGCAGTGGTGGGGATGATGCCCAGATGAGCACAGTCAGTCCTCACACGTGCTGACAGCCCCACAAGGTTGAAATACTGAAAACACAGGGTTTTACCTAATTAATATAGTCCTTTCCTGTCCCTCTTCCCCCTGCCAGGACTCCAAAGCTACTGCAAATCAAAACCCAGCTCATCTGCAGCTCCACCTGGCAGGAGCCAGGGGCAGCATCCCAGGAACAGCAGTGTGTGACACATCTGTACCTCACTCAGTAGCTGCTCTGATTTCATGTGAAGATTGTGCACAGTGTTTGTAAAGAATTCAGAAAAGGAACAGATGTTTAAAAAATGATCAGTTGTTAAGAGACACACAGCTTGTTCACAGCCTCAACAGGTAGCCATCTGTAACACTTTTTTCTGATCATCTTATAATGGTCTATAAATGCACAGTAGTCATATTATAAAAATATTAGACATTTATTTCTCATTTATTAACTTATTATAAATGGAAATCCTCCATAAAAAGGGACTTTGTACTTATTCAAATTTGCAACCTTGATTTCCACTTTGCTTTTTTAACCACCACTTATTTTAATAAAAGGGACATTAACTACTTTGCTTCATTTCTTTTGCTCGTTGAGGAGTGTTCAGCTACATCCTTCTTTCTTCCTGTGCAGCAGAGCAGAGCAGGATAAAGCACAGCACATTAGGGATGGCACTTACTGAGGGAATTGTTCTTTCTCCCTCCTCTCTTGGCAGGGAGAAAACACTCAGTCCCAGAGGCCTGTGTTGGGAGAGAGCTGGAAAAGGCAGGCAGGGGCTGCAGGCAAGGGCAGGATCTGCTGAAAAGGTCATAAAGTCCAAGGCTGTGCCTTGCAGGCTGCAAAATCTGCACTCAGTTGGGATTTGGGAGCAGGTGGTGGCAGCTGAAATCCTCAAAGTGAGGGTTAGCATCAGTGCTCCTGGCAGCTTGCAGTGCCTCCAGAGGTTCCATGTTTCCTGGAGGAGTGGGCAGGCTGAAATCACTGCTATTCCATGGGAATGGGCAAGGAGCACCCTCACCACAGTATTCCTGCTGAGAGCTCTGTGGTGAAACACCCTCCCTTGTCCTCTTCACTTAATTTCTACCCTGCTAGCCTGGAACCTGATGAAGCAATAGTTTTCCTGCTCAGCCAAGAGTGGGATGTCACACCAAGGTGGCTTCCTCTGTCACCATTCACAGCAGAAGGACTTGTATGGCAGGATTCCTCTTCAGAGGCCCTGGGTCTGACTGCTCCTCAGTGAAACTTTTGGACAGTAGTTCTTTCAATCACTTTCACCTCAGCCTTTTTGCATTCCCTTCCATCTACCTTTTAAAAATCCAATATATCTATGTTGCTGCCTTTGAACATTTCCTCCCAGGTACCTCAAACAAATCCAATGGTATAATGACTATTTTCTTTCAGAAGAAGGCTCTATCTTTTGTCACTTAGTGTTAATTTCCAACCACTACAGCTTCTGATCTTATTGATTGCCTAAGAAAAAGCAGCAAGAAAACAGCCCTGAAACAGCCACCAGAAACATTCATCCTTTCCCAGTTGTTCTGTAATTCTTAATCTTAGTCAATAGTAGAGTCATTAAACCCTCCCATGACGACTGTCCTTGACTCTTTATGAACTGCAGAAACTCTGCATGCTCTGCTCTCACTTGTCATCTTGCAGGTCTCTTACAGGCTCTCCCTTATCCCTTCCCATCACATTTATTCTTCTCCTGCAGTTCTGTTCATTAGAGCAGCCGAGGGTGCTTTCACTGCACCCTGCTCCCAGGCTCACCACTGCCATTTCCATCACCCCTCCCTCCCTGGGGCAGCTTCCCTGTCCCACAGGCTCTGCTTGGTGGCAGTGGCAGTCCAGGGGCTCCTGCTGTGGCAGTGGGAGCCCACACCTGGGAAGTGCAGCTTAGCTGGGCTGGCTGTCCCCCAGTTCCAAGCACTGAAATTACCCCTGTGATCATAGCTGTTGGGATTGCTGCTCTCTTCAAAAGAGCTGAGCAGTTGCTCGTTGCCATAAAGTTGATTATTGTAAAGGCACATCAGCTTCAAAAGACAAAGAGTCCCAAGTGTTCAAGTCCATGCTAAAAGCTTTCAGCACAGAGTCCCAAACAGAAGAAAAGTCCTGATTAGAAGCAGAAGTGTGGGAGTCCAGGACATCCCTCTGGCTGTCCTGGATCACTGGGGACAATGGCAGGGAGCCAATGGCACCTGTGCCTTTGATCTCAGCCCATGGGAAAGGCTGCCAGCTCTGAGAGAAGAATTACAGACCACAAGGGTTTAAGTAGAATAGTAATGGGTTTGTTATAGGGTGAGAAAAGTAGAGTTTAGGGGATTTTAGGATTGGGGTTTAAGGGACAAGATGGAGGGATTTGGGCGTGTCTTCTTCTTCTTCTTCTTCTTCTTCTTCTTCTTCTTCTTCTTC
>VZTT01018590.1:50410-86137 GCA_013400855.1 Buphagus erythrorhynchus | reverse complement strand
TCTCACTCCAATACATGGTTTCTTATTTGCAAATTACCCAATGAGCTAAAAGCACAAATCTGAAGCATTTCTTCTAAAGCTATTAGAATTCTAGTTTTTTTAATATGAAAGTTTACATATAATGTGCACATATAGCCTATTTGTTCTAGCTGAAAAATGTAAGCAATATTCTTACTATATTTTTATTATGTCTAAAACTATGTTTTTGAGCTCTCACTGAGACTTGTTTTTGAGACTTGTTTTCTACATTAATATCTAGAACTATGTTATTGAGCTCTCACTAAAACTTGTTTTTCACACTAAATTGTAAGGCTTTTACATCTTAAGGCACTTAAAACACATTCTTACTTGCTTAAACTCACTTACTTGCTTACTTAAAACTTAAGCTTACACCTCTATTTCATGTATGAGTGGCTTAATATACTTCAATCCATCCAAAGGTTTTAATTCAAACCCTGCATTTAGATCTTTTTCTGAGGAGCTCAGAGAGACCTCTGTTTTTCAGACTCCAACATGCAACAAAGCCTTTAAATGACTGTGAGAAGGAAAGGCTTTCCAGTGCTTTGGGAGGCAGCACACAGCAGTTCAGCCATGCCCAGAGGGAGGGCTGGCACTTGTACAGTGTGCTCATCACACACAGCCCCTAAGGCAACGCTGGGACCTGTTCTCATACCTGGCCAAAGGGGACTCACCTGCTGTCAAGGTGCATCAAGTCATTCATATCTGACACCTGACACCTTTATGCATATCAGCAACTTCCAGGAAAAGAATCTCCACTGATAATGTGGAGGCTGCCTAAAGAGTAAATTGCTACTTCAGGTCATCAACTTTTGGCTCACTGACTGATTTCTGGAAAGGTTGCATTGCTTTTTCTTGTGTTCAAAATACAACATGAGGAGAATACCAAACCTTCACTGTGTTTGCTCTTTGTGAGAATGATGTATGTAAATTTGTAACTTTAGGTTAATAATTACAGTTCTTAATTATTTTCTCATCTAGAAAATCAGACTTTATTTTCTTATCTTCAGAGATTTAGTTGAAATTGCTTTAATGATGAATTCCACTTTTCATTTGTATTCTGTTTCCTCTGCACTCTCATTAGTGATTCATAATTTAGGAATCAGGAGTGATTAATGGCTGCCTGCACCACATAATGCTGTTAAGGAACAATGCTGTAATTCAGAAGGTTTGGAGGCTCCCCTCATTCCATGTCCCACATATTAACCTGCACTGAAACGAATCCACTTCATCCAAACTCAGGAGGCAGAAGGATATGGTCCAAAATCCCCACTGGAAATGATGGGAAGTAACCAGAGGAAATGCCCAGCAAATATCACAAAACAAAAATTAAAAAGAAGAGCAGGCATGGTGTTAGGATTTAATGGCAAGCTGGCAGGCAGCACCTGAAGCTTTTGTCTCATTTTTAGGTCTGGTTGAGCTGGGGTCTAACAGATCTGGACTGGAAGGGAGCAGGGGTTGCTGTGAAACACTGAGGGCACAGAGCAGTGCCCATCTCAGCATCCTGCAGCAGGCAGGGAGGAGCCTCTCCCCCTGAATCTGAGATGCACAGAAGAAGCCACAACGAGCTTTGTTGGCTCTTCAAGGTTATTTTGATGGTGCCTTATCATCATTTGACCTCGGGATCGAGTTAGGATGCCTTGTAATGCAATTAACAGATGCAGGCCCTAAAGTGGAGCATCAGCACATTCAAGTCTGTGCTGCTGAGGAGTTCTCTGGGTTCCTCCAATGCTGCAAAAAGTCATTCATGTTCAGCTTTTCCTTGGGGACTTGCCCTGCTGCTGCAAAACCAGCTTTAATCCCAAGCCCTCTGAACTTGCACAAGTGGGATCTGTGCATCTGAGTGCTGAATCTACTGATCTGACAAATCTGATTTGACAAAACTGAATGATCTGACAAATCTGTGTGGCAGACACTGACCACTGAGCCCACCTGGGCAGTGTGGGTGAGGTGGGGGTGGCCAGGTCAGGGTCTGATTTTGCTGCAGTGCTTTTATTAAAGCTCTGCCATGAGGAAGAAAGGGCTAGGTTATGGTGTACATATCCAGGCAGCCAAACACCCTGCAGGGGTTAGGACTTGCACTGCACACAGTTGTGTCTAGCCAGTTTGAGGTTGATTTGCTTACCATATTCTTTATTTCTACTGGCTGTCATCCTAAGAAACCTTATCTCCTTACTTTGCCACACCAGCAGAAGCACTGTCCTCTCTCCATTACACCCAGACTGTAAATAAACTTTCCACAAGCAAACACCAAGCTCAAGAGTTTTCCAGTGACCCTTCCTGTTAAGAGCCTGCCCACATGGAGGGTGGAAGAAGGCAGGACAGAGCTAAATCCAGTGCTGCTTTAAAATATGCACTGAAGAAGTTAACCTGGATTTGCTTAACAGTGGTGGTGATAGCTGGTGGAAATTGGGGGTTGATATTTACCTTGCTAAGGATTTGCAGAGCCAAGAAACACAGGCAGGTTGGTAATGACTGAGAATACTGATCACAGTGGGAGTGTTGCCTCACTCTTTTGGCTCTTCAGGCAATAAGCAATGACTAAGTCCTTTGCTCAGGAGACATTTGATTCCGTTTTTATTAATTTAATTTTCTGAAAATTAAGTAAAGGATTAATTTCTTATTTAGTTTTCTATTAGCTCCCATGGGAGTTGCCATTCCACTATTTTACTGGAGTAGGGAAGACAACTGCCTTCAATATCTACTGTTGTGTATTAACTGGTGACTTAAAGTGTCCCATACTACCTCCCAAAAAAATTAGGAGAAATGACATGTTGAAGGATGCCTTGGAGCCTCCTTAGAAGTGCAGCTAGGTAGGAGATGACAGCTTGATTAGCATCCCCTGAGAGTCTGTGAGCAGGCACACAGCTCCTCAGACAGGCTGCTGAGGAGAGCCAGGTTTGAGTGTCATCACAGGGAGAAGCATCCTACCCTCGTGGTTCAGGTGGGTGAAGGGGATTCATGGAGATGATGGCTCATTCACAGCATCTGCCTGCCCTCACTCCTCCCCTCCCATCCCCAGGATCACTGCTGCCATCACTGGGATGTTCTCCTGCATAACACAGCCCTTGGTGCCTTGTCTGGAGCACTCCATACCTTGGACCACAACTGGTAGTTCCAGTCTTCAATGCACCAGCAGCCAAGAGCCCAAGAACACTGTTAAAGGGATTTTTTTCACTGCTGCTAAATAAATGTCATTCATTTTTAACTTAAAAAAATATTTTAACGTGTCCAGCTAAATCCACTGAATTTGGGGTCATCTTCTACATTTACTGTATGAAATTGAGTCTGGTGCCAAGACTGGATCCTCACCAGAAAACTCACAAAGGAACATCATGATCCTTTTCCTTTTTACTTAAAACCTCCATTTTCCAGAGCCACACTATAATGGCAGGATTTTGAGTCCCTTCAGCAGTGTTCCAGTGCTGAGTGCCCCCATCCCACACATCCATGCCAGACCAAAGCTCATTGCAGCTGCCCCTGGGCAAAAGTGCATGCAAATGTCCTGTTGGATCCCACAAACCTGGGAGTTTTGAGCTTTCTGTGCTTTCTGACACTGACCCCCAGGAGAACACTGCTTTGACCTGAGGCCTTGGAGAAGGCTTCCAAATTTGAGTGATGGAGTTAAAATCACTGGCGTGTAGTTAAATAGAAGTGTGTGATTTCACATGGTGAAGGGTTTTAAATATGGGGTATTTATAATATNCTTTAAAAGACCTTGTAACTACCTGGATTCATCTTCATTTTGCTCACTTTTAACTGGTAGTTAGAAGTGTTGCAGAACTCTGTACTTTAGATCAGATTTAATAAACAACCAAGCCCAAACACAAGAAAATTCATCTCCTTTGTGTTTTTAATCCTGACTCTGAGTGAAGACAGAAGAAAATGAAGACAAGCCACTAATTAGGTGGTGCAGATACCACCTTTACAATGCCCCAGTGGTGAGCAGGAGGTGGCACTGGCCTGAGAGGTGTCCAGAGAGAAGTCAGGCATCCAGAAGGGTCCCTGGCATCCTGACCCACTCAGCAGAGGGCCCACATCTGTTGCTCCTCCCCCATTGCTCCATCAGCCCAACATTTTGGATTTATCCCCAGTTCTGACTCTTCCTGGGACAAGTCCTGAGGAGTCACAGCATCTCCTGCCTGCACAGAGGGCTGGCTCTGCAGGCTGTGCCTCCAGCCAAACAGGGAACTCTTGGGACTTGAACAGGAAAAAAAACAGCATTGTCTTGGGAGTGGGAGTCCCAAATATGAAGAAATTATATTCAAATTTTAAATCTGAGGGAAGGGGGAAACAAACAGAAAAACTCTGTTCACATTCAAACTGGTTGCTGCTTTGTTCCTAAGCAAAGAAATTAACATTTTGTCTCTTATCTCTTAAACCTGCAACAGTGATCTTGTCTTTTAATTATTTATAACTTCTGAGCTGCCATGAATCTGCAAACTTTGTTCAGTACCTTCAGGTTGTCTCTTGGGTCACTGAAAAAATATTGCAGGACCTCTCTACAAGCACACAGCAGCATGGTAATGACTCAGTTGCTCTCAGAGTTCATCACCTATCAGCCAGAAATAAAACTTAATAGGAATGAAGGTCATCTTGTGTCACTTCTCAAATATTCCAAGGTACCAAGAAAAAGTAGATTATACAAACTACTAATTCAATCAAGTAAGTTTACAATACTATTAAAAAGTTAGTGTAAGAGGATCCATTTTTCACAAGACAATACCAAGCAGCAATTATTAGAGAACTTAAATATTTTTAATCATTTATTACAAGATTACTGTATTTGTCCTCCTTTTGTCTGAGTCAGATATCAATTTTTTATTTACCTGAATTTTATTTACACAGATCAATCCATTCCTTCTTCAAATTCTTAACAATAACTCCCCTTTAATGCCTTGAAACTCTTCTAGGAATTTTGAAAAACAAAACCAACCAACGTAGCAAACAAAAAAACCCACCAAAAAAACCCTAAAGAAACAAAAACATCCCCCCTACACACATACAAAAAAACCCTCAAGCAAAAACCCCCTTAAATCAGTCTTTAGTCAGCTCTCTTACAACGACAGGGTGTGAAATAATCTACATCTGCCAAAATGAAGAAGTGTAACTTCTGTACCTGAGGTTTAACACATCCTCAGGTGAGTGATGAAACTGTGGCATTCTCATATGAAAAGGATACATCATTTTGCCTTTCCTCAGCTGGAAGATAGAAATATCTACTGAAAAGTGCCTGCTCCATGCTTTCACTGGCAGTGTTCCCACTTCCTAGGAATGGACTGGTACAACTGCTCCATATTTCTTGTGAGCTAATACACCTTCAGCTCTCTACCCCAGGTCTCACAATTTCTTGCTGATGACTTAGATTTCAATTTCTATTGTACCTTCTCTCCCTGAGTCTCCAGTTAATGACTTACCACCCATCACCTTCCCCTTTCTTCTCTTTGTTATGCATCAGACATTTGAAACCTTTTTCCTTTCTAGTTGCCTTGCAGCCCCCTAAATCAGATTCCTCAGTGAGTGTGGCCCTCTTTCTCACTGTGATGTTTTTGGAGCTTGTAAGTGGAGCTGAATCACTTCCAGAGCACCCTTATGTGCTCTGCAATTTTACTTCAGCTCCTCACCACTACATCTCAAAACTCTGTGTAATAATGCCATGAAACAGCCAACGTTAAACCACGCAGGGAATATCCCCTGGCTTTGGACTTGCAGATAAGAAGTGAGATCCCATCACACCAAAAATAGCAGTTTTGCAGTGCCCTCGGTTTTACAAGTGTCTCCCTGCTGGATGCCAGCCTTTCTCACTGTCACTGAGGCCTGGCAGGAGTGGCAGAAGCATCTCAGCAGCACTCAGACTGGAGGCTGCCAGGGGGCACAGCCTTTTTCACCACTGAAATGACAGATGGCTGCTTGAGCAGTGGCCAGCTTGCTTTTCCAACTTGCTTTGCAATGCCAGGAGGTGGCTGTAGCAGCCATTAACTAGTGCTGCATCTCCTGCTCCCTCTGTTAGGACATGGATTTATCAGCATTCCTGATAATTTCTTTGGAGTTCTTGATGACTCACTAGCAGGGAGGGTTATTTCCATACTGAGCACCATCCCCCTTCCCATTTGCCCATTAAATGCTTTCAAAATGGGAAAGGATAAGAGCCTGAGCAGCCAAAATCACCTGGGGGGAATGTGTCTTGTGTGCCATTACTGCCTGCTGCTGCTGTACAGCCTGGAATTCAAGTCTGTGTCAGCTATTAAACTTGAGCAGCAGGGAATTTTCAAGAAGCCCAAATGAATTCTGTGGGGTACTCAAGTCACTCAGGCTCTCTGGAGAGTCTCCAGCACAGTGAAGGAGCACAGTACCTGCCCCAGAGGGGATGTGCAGAGAAATCCCAGTGCAGAGAGCCTGCACAGGCACACTGCTCCCAGTGCCAGTGTCCTGCAAGCCCCTGGCCCTTAACAGGGATTCTTCCTGGTCCCACTGTGCTGACTGTGTTCTTTGGGATACAGATCAACTCTCTCCTCTGTGAACTTTTTTGCCATCACTCAACTAATTTTTCAACTAACTCACTAATTTTGCTACCTGGTTGAAGGTGGGAGATGTGGGTGTATTTGGGCAGTTCCATTCTGGTGCTGGTATTTCCAGGCTTACAAATGGGCTGAGCAGATTTACAGAGGGAGAGGGGCACGCTGTGGCAGGAGTTCCCACAGTGATCCTGAGCTGCCTCTGCACTGGACAGCAGGGTTTGCTCATCCTGCTCACAGAAACAGGAATACCTGCTCAGCTCCCAGGCAAAGACAGGGCTGATGGATGAGGGATGTGTTTCTTGGGCTGTTAACATCGTTCCCAGTGGAGAAATCCCATATCCAGTATTCTGCCTCTCATCCTATGTTACCTTGCAGCTCTTTTGCTGGTTATCTTTGGTTTCACATCCTATAGTCAAATCTTTACACCTCTGATTGAAATGACCATGGGCAACAGAAGTATCTGTCACAGCCCCTCCTAACAGTCCCTGCAGCCTCAGGGAAAGATTCAGTCACACAACAGTCCAGGCTGGAAGAACCTTCCATGAGATCACATCAGGTCTCTCAGTGCTTTACTCAAGCTAGGCTGGGGAACCTTCAAAAATGGAGATGGTGCACCCACCCCGGAATCAGAACACAGAACCAGAACACACCCTGTGCCTGACTATCCTTGTGGGGGACAAGCTTCTCCTCACATCCAGCCAGACCCTCTCTTGACTCCACTGGTGTCTGCTCTCCTGCCTGCCATGCACAGCTGAGAACTGAGCGTGTGTGAAGCTCTAGAGTGAGATGTGGAATGGAGGGGAGAGAGGTGGCAGGAACAGGACAGAAAATTCAAGGCATTATACAAAGGCTCCATAATGGCAAACCCTGCCCACAGCACCCTTTGCTTGCCCTCAGGGTCTCCAGGGGTGCTGGGATAACTGCAGGCAGGGAAGGAAGTCCCACACAGAGGCACAGCTCTGACACAGCCTGTCTCAGAGGGGAAGCACAACCTCATTCTGCAAGCTACCCATTAAACGTGCCTGCTTCTTCATTTGCTTTGTGCATATTGACAAACTCTTTTTCACAATTCCCTCTGAAGAGACATGAATTTTGTTCTCCACAGAAACACTAAGCACCATTTTTAGAGCCGTTCCCACTGAGCATCACTGCCCTATAAATGCATTAGCACTTCAGACTGCAGCTGAGCAGCAGACACTGGTGACACAAAGGAGTGACAGTGAAAGGGGCTGCTCTCTGCAGAGGTGTCCCAGTGTCTGATTTTTCACCTCAACTTGCACTTTAGAACATTCTTCAAGGATTACTGTACACATGTACGTGTTTCTTTATAACTGCATCCATTCATCCCTGCTGGCTGCAGCCTGCAGCTCACATGCCCAGCACATGCAGCTCTGCCTGTGCCACCCCAAAGCCTTCCAGTTAAACCAGGATGGCTGTAATATGTAACGTGACAAAGTGGTGGTAGACAGGCCATTGAAAGTGCCATTTAACATTTTAGTTAGCCTTACCCCAGGTGGAAAGCACTCATTTGCATTATTCACATCAATGGTCAAATTGAAAGAGGAAGGAGAAAACTAGGAAGGAAAACAGGCTTTGTTCTGTAACTACAAAGACAGATAAAAGTATTATTTTTTCAGTTTTTGGGTGCTTCTCCCCTCATATAACACAGCCTGGGGTTACAGCTCCAGTGCAAGGTAATGCCCATGGCATGAGCTCACACCAAGCCCTTTGGGGAAGGAGCCACTGCCTCTCACCAACCTGCCTTTGGCAAAACTTTAACCACACAAACTCTGAAATTATGGTTTAATAGAGAGGAACTCAAGGAACTTAAGAAACCACAGAAAAACAGAACATAGCCTGGTACTTCTGTGGCTGCCACCAAAACATGGAATGTCCCCTTTCTGTCACAAAAAGAGAATTTAAAACCTCACATTCTTGCCTGTCTCCCTCGACTGAAGGCTTGACCTGAGTGCTCTGGTGGGGGCTGAAGCAGGGGATGCCCAGAGTCCCTTCCAGCCCTAGAGATTCCATGACTCTGTGGTTGCTTTCCTCTGCAATCTGTTCCAGCACACAACTCCCTGCTCAGTGCTTTGTCCCAGCTCTCCCCTGTTCTACCCTAGCACATTTTCTCCCTAGCACAGTCAAAGTGCAGGGCAGTTTATTTCTCTTTTGTTTCCAGGGTCTATACATACATGAAGATTAATGGCTTCCTTCAGTCTCACCTTTTTTGGACTTTCAAATCCCAAACCTGCCCTCACCCATTTATAACATCTTTGCATTTTTGGCTCTCTCCAAAGTTCTTGCATAGTCAGAGCCTGATCTGAAAGAGAGAGAAATGCTCCCAAACCATCCCATCATTGAGTTCAGCAGAGGCAAATGGTATTTTGCCACTTCCTCCTGCTGTGCAACACAATATTCAGAGCACTGAAAGAGGCTGACATATGTAGGCAATGGGAAATTACCCAAAAATTCAATTAGTGCTGTGTCTCACAGCACTTTTTAGACCTGCTGACTAAACACCTTAGCAGCAGTGAGGATGAGATAGATCTGATGACATGATTCATTGACATGACACTGGGTTTTGGATCCAGAAATATATTCATCAAATGTCAGTTCATAAGGACAATATTCATAAGCCCAGGCCATCTTCATGACGACTTCCCCTCTCATAATTAAGTTCTCCAGTTTAGTCCCAGTGGTACTGAGTGGAGTTCTGTAATTAGTAAGAAGCACAGCACATACCTGGGGTTTACTCTCTTAAACATCACCTAAGCTATGCTGTAAATTTTATTACAACAGAGCAGCAAACATCAGACACTGCAATGCTTGGGAAAAAAATGTTAAAGAAGAACAAACAAGATCTAAGAGAACAACATTCTGTAGATTATGAAAATGTGTTTGATTGAACAGTCCCAGCTGAAAGCTATCAACCACTGCCAACATGCCCAAACCAATTACTGATAAAGCTGCTATGAAACATGGATTAGTAAGAACTTGGAGAAACCATCTTGGCACAAAAGCTCTCCTCACTCTTTCTCTTTCAAAGCTTGCCAAGGAAATGAACCCATGGAGATGTAATTAAATGCAACATAAAAAAATCTTATAGGAAAAAACAACCATCCAACCAAACAAGGAACCATATTTAAATCTGTTTTGTCAAACTTTGTAAAAAGTAATTTTTCCTTCCTCTCTCCTCCAGGCTGGTCTCACAGATAAACAATTAAATTTAATGTAGTAATATCAGCAGTTTTTCAGACTTTTATTTCATTTCAGGTTCAAAAGACAAAAGGGCTCACAAGAGATTCTCTACCAAAATACTCACTTGCCAATTTGCATCCTCGATAAAGAGCTTCTCTGTAACAATTTCCATGCATTCAGAAGCACAGAAAATATCATTCTGCATTAGCAGGTGATGACAGAGAGGACCTTAAAACCTCAGGAGATTAGAAATCCAGATGTTCTTCTGGCCACATATAAGAGTAGTGGCTGTTCCCATAGTATCTGCTAGGGATGCACAACAATATTTTAGAACATCTGGACTAATGCAAAGGCCTTTCAAAGGAGCAATATAGGATTTACTAGCTGATGAATTCTTATGCAAATTATAGTAGAGCAAAAGGAGAAGAGCAATCATAAAGGTTTGGTGATCACATTTTTTGTCTTTCTTACCTACAAATATAGACAGCTGTAGGAACATCTACAAATCTGTACAAAAATTTCAGGAGTATTGTCCCATTTATGCTGTTGGTTCTGAAAGATTTTTCTTTTGGGAAAACTATAATTGCATAGTCAAAATGGATTAATGCAATTCTTTAATCATGATTTTCAACAAGAGAGGGGGAGCAAAAGTTGCTGAGAAACAATTCCAGCTCCTCATGGCTTTTAATAAAAACATGTTGATGATGTATGTTATGTATCAAAGGATATCCCCCACTGAAATCTCCTGGCTGAAGCTTTCCCTTCAGGACCAGACAAGCCCTTTTGTGGTCTGTGTCAGTACATGTGCCACTCATTCTGTGCAACCCAGTATCTTGACTAGTGGGACCAAGTTATGTCCATTTCAAGTATTCCAAAACTGATGCTTTTCCCTTTGTAGAGATGGAGAAACTCAATATATATTGTCATACTGCATTGAGCTTGCCTTGAAGTGAGTGAAGCAAATTATCTCTTTCAAAATACACAGGAAAAATAGAGTTTCTGGGTGGCTGGGGTTGCAAAAATCACTTTGTCTGCAATATTTAGCTGGGACATTCCACTAAATAGGTAGGAGATCTATAAGGGCAAGAGAGAAGAGAGAGATGAACAACAAAAGTAAAAATGTGGTTTTTATGCCAGTACAACGAGTTCAGAGTACAAAAGAAGGTGAAGTGAGAGAGAGAACAAATTTAGTACTTGTGATTCTAACTTTTTGTGAATGCAAGGGTCTGATTGCCTAATCTCTGACATCCTTGAACAGCACAACAGTATTAAAAGACATGCTGAACAACACAACAAATGACTTAAAATGCTGCCAGCAATCAGATCAATACAAGCAATAAGATCAATTCACCTTCCTGGGGCTGGTCCTTGCTGCACAGCCACCCCAAGAGCAGAACCTCTGACTCAGTGCCAGACTCATGGCAAGGCAGGCTCCTCTCCAGGAGGATGAGCACATCCCCAGGGTGTGTCCAGGACACTCAGGAATCCCAGTGTCCATGCTCAGATCTCTCCAGAATGACCAGCACATCCCCAGGGTGTGTCCAGGACACTCAGGAATCCCAGTGTCCATGCTCAGTTCTCTGCAGAATGACCAGCACATCCCCAGGGTGTGTCCAGGACATTCAGGAATCCCAGTGTCCATGCTCACAGCTGCTTGCCCTCCAGACCCCCCCAGGGCAGCTCCTGTGGCAGGTTTGCCTGCAGGGCCAGGGATTGGGAAGGGAGGCTGGTTCCAGAGCAGGGAGAGGAGCTCAGCAGAGGCAGAGGCTGGTTCAGTGCCATCCCAGGGGTGCTGGCTGTGTCCCTGCTACCTGCACAGGTGAGTGGTCCCAGCAGGGCCCTGCAGGGCAGCTCCTGGGCTCTGGGCAGCAGCAGGGAGCAGAGCAGCTCTGCTCATTGTTACCAGCACCTGCACAGCCTGCTGCCTCTGCAACAGATGTGGGCTCTGTTTAGAGCAGAAAATGCAAATAAAGTGCTGGAGAGGAGACCCACAGTGAACAAATGTGCTGCTGCTGAGCTGCCTTCTGCCCCATTAGCACTGCACAATGCTGCACTGTCACTCTGGAAAGGCAGCTCTGTGCCAGGGGGCAGGGTGATGCCTTAGGATTTTAGCTTTTATATTTTTCATATATTTGTAATCCTGCAATTCTTTTGTGTATGACTCTAAACTCCATATACAGTGTGAGCTGCTGCTTTCCCATTTTGGTCAGACACAACAATTGCTCTCCAGGCCTGGGAATCAAGGACACCTCACTGTCTCAGGCCTGAGAAATGTGAACAAAAGTGAGTTGGGGGGAACAAATTTGGGGTAAATTACTTCATTACCTGAAGCTGTAATTGGAAGATTAACCCCCAATGTGCAAATGGACCAAACTTATAATTGTATTAAAAACTTGTGACTGTCATCCATCTTCTGTGTCACTTCAGAGGCTTCTGACTGCCCAAGGTGTAGCTATAGAAGGCCTTTAATAAATACCCACTTTTATTCTCCTAATTTTGTCTAGCCCCTGTTCTGGGTACCACTCCAAGGCATCAGTGAGAGCAGCACTCAGAGCAGCACCCAGATGTGAGCACATGTGGATGCAGGCTGCACCAGGAGGGCAAAAGGCAACTGAGATTTTCCTCTCTGAGAAGTTCCCCTTCACCTGCAGGGTTTTTCCCTCAGTTTGTTCTCTAAAAAACCAGAAAGGTGAAACCACACTGCTCACAGCAGCCTGCAGGCTGTTGTCTGAGTCCATCTGAAACTGGACAGGCAACAGATCTGCCTTGCTGAGCACACAGGGGTGTAAATGATGGCCTGGGAGATCAGATGTGTCATGGACCAGGCTGGAGCTGCTCACTGCAGGCAGCTCAGCTCTAATTGTGTCACTGGGATTCTGGGGGGTCTCTTCAGCCACCAACTGTCATTCTTTTCTGCATTTCCAGCCACAGAATCGTTATCCAGAACTCTAAATGAATACTGGTCCTTTAAAAAAAGCACATAATTACGTTTGGCTTCTTTCTGTAAATATTTTGTAGTTAGAAATGCTTAAAGCTCTATAAAGTTAATGCCCAAAATGTCACAGGCAAAACTAAATGCAATTGCTTTGTTCCAGTTTTAATACAGTGAATTACAATAACATTAATTGCCTGCTTTCATTTCAAAACAGTTTTGTGATATATCAGCATTACAGTCAAGTTGACATTTCCCAGTAAATCACTTCTCCAGCTGAAAAATGTTTCAATGAGAATAAGATTTCCAAAGAAATAAATTAATTTGGACTATGTGTTGTGATTTGGATTTATTTTTAAATGAAATTTAGAGTTCTGATAAAATTAACTTTTAAAATTCAATTTCAATATCTTGACTCAAGTTTACTGTTCATTTTTGAGATTCTTTTAATAACAGAAACGTATTAGAAATTAAATTAAAAATGAATAGCTTTGATGAAAATATATTAACTGTTCCGACCCCCTGCTGTTATAAATTGTAACTGCTTTAGAAGCCCCATGAAGACAGAATGTGAAAACTGACATTTTGGCATTTTGTACAAAAAAGAGGCACATGTGGATGCAATTGAGGAGATAACATTAGGCAGATAACATTAGCTAGAAGTGGCAATGCTTTGGTCTTTCTTCTGCAAATACTTCAGACAGCTAATCAAATACTGAAATTTGAGCAAGTGCTTACGTGCTTTGTTGAGGAGAGTGATTTGAGCACATTCTGAAGGTTAATCATGTACTTCACATGCTTTACTGAATTTATTCATCTGGGTCTGATCCAAAGCCCTTGAAGTCAGTGACATTTTTTTCTGATTGAATTTGTGTATCACACTTTAGAAGCAGAAGCTAATTTCTTTCTCTTCAAAAACCTTTTCCTCTGTAAATAATAATTTAAAACAGTCTAGTACAAGCTATTAGTATAGTAAAAAAAAATATTAGCATAGTAATTATTATGTTTAAAAAGTAATACAATTCCCTCATATTTTTTATGGTAGGCATCTCTTGACTTTTTAAATTAAACTTAACTGCACTTAGAAGATGCATGGAGTATAGGGAGCAATGGAGTCAAAATGATGTTACTGAATGTAAAGTTTAATTAAAAAAAAAACATTCTGTTGACAAAACCTTCAAATAATTATATAACAAAATCTATCTGCTATTTAACCATCCTGCAAGGGGTTGGTTCCCTACAGAGCAGCACCTTGTGAACCATGTTCTTGATACCACACCACTACATCTGACAGGTGGAACAACTCCCTCTGGTTTTTAGGTGGAGACAGGCAGTGAATCATAAATACCTGTGATTTCCACAAAAAACCATACCTGGTGTCTTAGTTTAATTTGAATTTCCTGGCCAATGCACCAAATAATGTTATAGTTTTGATTTGCCAATTTAAATATACTCATTTTTCTGTTGTGAGACAGAACCCAGAGCAAAAGCAAGGCAGGCCTAAAACTTAAAAGGGTATAAAAAGAAATTTATTAACTACACAAAGAAAGAAAAAAACAAATTCAGAATAAGATTTTCAGACCACTCCCTCCTCCCGTCTCCCAACCTTCATAACAACAAAACAAACACACAAAAAACTACTTCAGTCAGTTCCTAACTTAAATAGTCCTTTTTAATTCACTTTAGAGAGAGAAGTTTCCTCTTGTCAGGCCATAGGGACTTCTCCACAGTTCTTTTGTGGCTTTACTTTCACGATTTGCATCCGCCTGGAAAAAGAACTTACAAATTGTGAGGCTCCTCCCGTCCTCACAGCTCTCCCAAAGCTGTGCTTATGGGCCATGTTAAACTCATGGGGTATTTACTTTTATGAATGAACTGTTCCAAACCAAAAATTCTCTTCATCTCTCTTTCTGTCTGTTCATGCATCATCTCCAGAAACAGAGATCCTCTTTTCTCCTCGGGGCGAAGGACCTTTAACACATCTTGATCTTTGGTCAACATTCCATCAAATGGAACACTCCAACCCCCCATGTCTTTCTCCACGGTTTATAGGAATTTTCAGTGCAATATCAGTTCATCCCTACAACTTCACAAAAGGCTTTTCAGCCAACCTTCATAGCATCTTCTCGTTCTCCTTCCACCTAAAGAAACTTAGCTCTTGCTTCACTGACTTTGGAGTATCTCCTTTTTCATCCCTCTCATTCAAAGGAAGGTCGAAGATCTGCAAGTCTTATCCCAGCACTAAAGAGTTAAGATTTCACACGTGGAATGCAAGGCTGCAATGCTGGAGCTGTGCCAGGCTCTCAGAACACTCTGGCTGTGCTGGGAGGGGATGGCCCAAGCTCAAAATGGCAGCGGCCGTGCTGGAAAGGGGGAGGAGGAGGAAGGGCTGGGACCTCACTCAGCCTCCCTGGGTCTCAGCTACAGCACCCACTGTGCATGGCCACCCATCCTCCCTGCTGGGCCATTCCAGCTCCCCAGACAGGGAGCCATGCCATGCCCTGTCCATGGCCACCCCTTCTCCCTGCTGGGCCATGCCCTGTCCATGGCCACCCCTCCTCCCTGCTGGGCCATGCCAGCTGCCCACACAGGGAGCCATGCCCAGCCCTGTCCATGGCCACCCCTTCTCCCTGCCAGGCCATGCCAGCTCCCCACACAGGGGCCATGCCCTGCCCATGGCCACTCCTCCTCTCTGCCGGGCCATGCCAGCCCCCCACACAGGGGCCATGCCCTGCCCCCCTGCCAGGCCTGCAGTGGGGCCAGGCCAGTGTTACCTGCACTGCTGCAGGAAAAGAAAGAGAGCTCTTTTCCAGGTTACCTCCTTCAAAATGTGTGTTCACGGAGCCAACTAACTTTCTCCAATTAGTTCTTAGGCTGTCAATAACCAAACCAGCCTCCAATTGGTCCCATCAACTCCCAGAGGGAGTTCTCATAGGGAAAACCTCTCTGAGTCTGCCCAGCCAGGTGTAACCAGCACACCTGGGCAGCAGGAATGGCAGGGCCATGGCCAGAGCCATGAGTGCTCCTCAAACCACTGTACCTGGAAATTTTGAGTGTGGCAAGAATCAGAGGAGCCTGACCCATACTGAGTGCTTTCCACACTGCAGGATGCCATAGGAAAAGCCATTGAAATGCAATTCTGCTCTCTCAACTCCCTGTCCAGCCATTCCTGCACAGCCAGGCATGAGAACACAGCTGCCTCTGGAATATCCAGTACAGACCAGTTTAAAGACTCTTAGAGAAAGGAGAAGCAGACCACAGGTTTTCTTACATGCTCCTACCAGATTCTGCCCTGAAAGCACATAAGCTGCAGTCATAGCTGCATTTCAGTGAACTTGTGCTGAAAAGGAAAAATCATTTCAGCATCAGAAAATCCAGAACTGCTCCACAGATACTGGAGCAAAGTGTCTCCTGCCCAGACGAATGCTTAGGAGAAATAAAATTAAGCTCTGAGCTTGCAGGTAATCACTTTACACATTACCAGAAAGCTGTTGCTTGCTTAGATTTCATTCAAACACACCAGCTCAAGTCTCATGATTTATGGATTTTTTCCTTCCCCCCCCCTTAGCCTTCTGTTTTAAATATAACACAGTAAGTAAAGCTGAGAAATGGGGAAGGCAATTTACTTTACTGATATTAAACCAAAGGAAAAAAAAAATCAATTTTTTTGTGCTCTAGAAGGAAAAAGAAAATCAGACTGTTCCTCTATCTTAAATGCTAACTGAAACCATCCCTTCCAGGTATAAACTATCAGTAAGATGAGTGAAAGTTTCTCATCTGCCTTTGGCGAAGCAGAATCACTGTCATTCCAAAGGATCCTGGCAGAAGTCACAAAATGCAAAGCACAAAGACATTATAGAAAAAGTCTAACGTGTCAGACAGTTTTATTGAGTCAGTAAAGTCCACAGAAAGAAATCTCTGCAAGGACAAAAGCAGCTAGTTATGGGGAAGAAAATTAAGTTCTTAGGGAAGTTCATGTTGCCTCCCCCATAAAGGACACTCTACCCCCTAGGAGTGGAGCCAAAGGCTGCCAGAACAAATCCAAGAATTTCATCAGGGCTTACTGTAAACTTCAAAGCAGTACAAGGCATCAAGATACTCCCTGAGTCACTACACAGCCACAACTTGGAAAGGTCATTCATTATCAAAGAATCAAAACTCTGTACCAGAAATTACCTCCTGCCTTTTATCTGCTAAGTGAAATTTAGTTGTGACTAGACACGACATTACTTATCCATCAGATATGCCAAAGTGCCCTGAAGGCCTGGGGTACATTATACACTTGCTGTTGCCATGGAAATAATGATTCTGATTTAAGAAGTGATAGGCAGCAACCTGTCAGGGTGTCATTCTTCAAAGTCCCAGGGGCTGAAATGCCTCATTGCCATTCCTCTGAAATCTCTATCTCCAGGAAGGCTTTGCTGATGCAATCCTGACTCCACTGTTGTTTTCTGATGCCTGTTGTACTATCATTGTGTGCAGTTTACTGATGGCTGGAAAACCAAACTTATATTTTACACTTTAGAAAGCCAGTAAGCCTTGGCCCAGGAGATGCAGCCACAGCATAGCTGTGCTAGAACAGAGATGGTTCATTTCTGCTTTGAAGTGCAAAGTGCTGCTCAAGAGTGACCATAAAGCCAAGACAAGACTCCACAGTTCAACCTAACTGGAAACAGAGACTGGGATTCTTCTCTCTGAGCATCTGTTTTCAGATGCTCATTTTTCATGGTCCAGACTTCTACCTTACTTGTATTAAATGTGGAAGTGTGAGCATATGGGCCTTGCTATGGTAAAAAAAAGCAACTTCACCTTCTCTCAAAGTATTGCCCAATTGCATAAGAAGTTTTCCTTACTGTAAAGACAGTACAAATTGTATGCAAACCATTTTTGTGAACACATTGTTGCCACTTCTTGAAAATCTTATTTACCATTTTCATGTTGTCTTGTCCTGGATCCTTGCCAGAATCATAAATTTCCCCCCAGGTACTTCTGCCATAAAACATTTCACCTGGTGCAAGGCTGAGGTACTGCTGACCACACTACACAGAGTCAAAAACTTCCCATTTGGGAAAAACATCACTGACAGTCCAGAATCTGTGCTACAGAGGAGCTATTCTTCCCTCCCAAGCACATGGCAGGCTAAAACTTCCAGCCCTCTCCAGCTGAGGATATCAGATCCTGCTATATCCCTAATAACAGCCTCATTTCTAACATGGGAAAATGAGTAAACCACTATGAATGGTTATGCTTTTCAGCCCATTTGATTTCTCTCTTTCACTGGACTCTACTGGCCAGTCCTGCTGATGCTGCTGTAGCTGAAACCACATCAACACTTGCCAGGAATTCATTATGTAACACCAGATTCTCAGCAAGGAAAAAATCTGCCTTCATATTTCTGCTTCTTCTATTTTACAAAAGATTGCTTTAACAACAGAGGAAAGGACAGACACACACAAGAAGCATTTTCCAAGGCTCAGAGCACTGATCTGATGAGATCTGTGCCATGTATCTGACACTGCAGCTTTCACTGCCTTGCCCCAAGGCAAAGGTGAGTCCTGGCCATGCCTTTCATTGTGAGCTCTTGGTTTTGATGCTTTAAGATTTTAGCTTTTATATTTTCCAAATCCTGTACTGCATTACTGCCTAACTCCAAACTCCATATAAAGTGTGAGTTACTCTCTTCACACTTTGGTCAGACAAAACAATCCCTCTGGAACTGAAGGACACCCTACAGCCTCAGTCCCCAAAAGTATAAACAAAAGTGAATTGGGGGGAGCAAAGGGGGGGTAAATGACTTCATGACCTGAAGCTGTAATTGGAGGATTAACCCCTGATATATAAATGGACCAAACTTATATCTGTCTGAAAAACTCAGACCATTGTCCATTTTGGGTGTAGCCTCTGAGGCTTCTGACTGCCCAGGGTGTATCTATTGAAGGCTTTAATAAATACCCACTTTATTCTCTTAGCCTTGTCCAGCCTCTGTTCTAGGGAGCCCCCCCAGGCATCAGTTTCCTTGTACCTGCAGCTCTGCTCAGCCCTCCTGGAGCCAGCATCTTGTCTGTCATGGGAGGCCACATTCCATCCCCTAAGGTTGTTTTCTTTACAAGCTTCAGGGTCTTTCAAAAAGAGCTTTGATGTTCACATTTCCAATTCAGTGTCAAGCCAACTATCTAGTTCCTCTGTCTTTATTCACTGGGCATTTCTCAATAGAAATCCTCAAGAGCTGTGAAACTGTAGAACCCCCTGGCTTCAATGGAACTTTGTCATTTTGTACCCATTGAAGACTTGACCTGTCTGGAGAGAATAAATTTTAAATCATCTTAAGGGAAAAAAAAAAAAAAGAAATTACTGGATGACTGGTGAAGTATTTCTCCCTTTCTCCAACCTCATGCACCCTGGAGGAAAACCTTAAATACAGAATTACAGCACACTTAAAATATCTATCTGTCCAGCAATTCAATAGCCTGTAAAATTACCAGGGTTTTTTCAAAAAGCAAACAGAAGAAAATAGCACAGCTCCAATCAGGTTTTCCACTGCTTTCCTGTTAACATCCAATCTGCAGTTTACATGCATAGAAGACAGAAGTTCATTTCATGGGTTTGAATCAAATAATGGCCTCAATGGCAGAGTGCAATAGTATTTGATTCCAGGGCTTTCATCTTCCCTGCTTTATTGTCCCCTCTGCAGAGAACATGATCTGGCTCAGCTCACTTACTTGGGGACAAAGGAAAAGAAACCTGTTGGTGTGTCCTTTAGCAAGCACTATTTCCTGTTGGTATCAAGGATATCTGAACTCATGTTTTTACTTTTTTAATTTTTAATCATAATAAGAATTGCCTTTAATTTTCAGTTTAACTATTCTCTGGTGTATGCATGAAATTTTGATCCACCTTCTTTGCACTCTTTGGGCACCTTTCCAAAACACTTGGAAAGCTTAAGGGCTTTGCATTCAACTATTTATTTGCTGCAGAACCCCAGAGAAAGGACAGTGCAATACTGTTCCAACCTGGGAGCAAACCAGGACCTTAAACACTGATGTGAAACATCACTATCCACATTCTAATCCACTGCTCTTCCCAGCCCTGGCAAGGGAAGATGCTTGTCCCAAAAGTCACAGAATGGTTTGGGTTGGAAGGGACTTTAAAAACCATCTTGTTCCAGTCCCCTCTCATGGGCAGGGCCACCTTCCACTAGACCAGGATGCCCAGTGCAGCCTCCCCATCTCCTTAGGGACACAGCCTGCTGTCCCCAGGACTGTTCCAGCAGCTCTGGGGATGTCTGAGAGGGGGAAGCACCTTGGAGATCTCCAGGGGATGCAGAACAGCCATCATGCAGAGATGGAAGTAATGCAAGGGTATAATTCTTTTCCCTACTATTGCAAATTGGCCCACTAAAATTGATGAGGACAGCCACAAACTACCAGCTGAGTAGCAGACAGAACCCAACTCTAGTAATTTTATTTCATGTTTTGCACTCAAATTGCTATTTTGATGATTGCTGCCATGCACTGCAAGTCACTTATTTCAGCAGAGCATATTGTCTGTGCAAATGGCATGCTGCTCCTTTTCCTGTGACTCAGAACTTTCCTCTTCCTGCCCTGGGGCTCCTGTTGAACAGTGACAGCTCAGACTGTGGGGCTGTGGGACAGGCTGGGGTTTTAGGCACCATTTCTGCAGCAGCAGCTGTGGTGTGCACTGCTCTCCCATAGCTGCATCCCATCCCTCCCCTGCTCCAGAGAGGATGTGCCATGCTCTGGCTCATGCCTTAAGGCTTTAGCTTTTATATTTTTCAAATCCTGTACTGCATTAGTTTGTATTTAGAGCCTGGATTAACAAATACACGAAGGAAACGGACTTTGTCGTGATTGGGCTTGTTTTTAATTAAATCTTATTAAAAAGTACAGAGTGTTTAACAGCACTTCTAGCTACTTGCTAGAAGGGAGGAAAATAGAGGAAGATTTAGCTACTACAAGGTCTCTTAAACAGTCCAATAGAGAATTAAAACTTATATTATTTATCTTTTTAACCTAATAACTAGATTTCCATGACCCTCAGAGTGACACTGATTGAGCAAGTAGAAACTACTGCCTGAAACCATGAAGAAGATGAACACTGAAAGAGACACCACCCAAAATGCTCCATCTTGTCCCATACCTATTACTATATTCTAAAAACCTCAAATTTAAAACCCTTCACCATGTGAAATCACACACTTCTATTTTAACTACACACCAGTGATTTTAACTCCATCACTCAAAGTTGGAAGCCTTCTCCAAGTCCTCAGGTCCAAAGCAGTGTTCTCCAGGGGGTCAGTGTCAGACAGCACAGAAAGCTCAAAACTCCCAGGTTTGTGGGATCCAGCACATTAGTGTGTAACTCCAAATAGTGTGAGTTACTGTCTTCACATTTTGTCAGACAAAACAATCCCTCCAGGCCTGAGAGCCAAGGACACCCTACAGCCTCAGGCCCCGAAAGTATAAACAAAAGTGAATTGGGGGGAGCAAAGGGGGGGTAAATGACTTCATGACCTGAAGCTGTAATTGGAGGATTAACCCCTGATATGTAAATGGACCAAACTTATATCTGTCTGAAAAACTCAGACCATTGTCCATTTTGGGTGTAGCCTCTGAGGCTTCTGACTGCCCAGGGTGTATCTATTGAAGGCTTTAATAAATACCCACTTTATTCTCTTAATCTTGTCCAGCCTCTGTTCTAGGGAGCCCCCCCAAGGCATCATGGCCATGGACTGTGAACCCTCACACTCCTAGGGGCAGTAAATGAAAAAAGAGAGTCACACAAACCTCACAGATGCAGGTATTTGATGAATAAGGGGTATGAGATTCTGTCTTTTGACTCATCATTAGTCAACCATAAACTTGATTTTTGCTGCTTGCATAGGATATAAATCTTAAAGTAAGAGAGTTTAAAGCAATATTTAAGACTGGTATTATGAAGGGGATAAAATGTACTGCCTAAATGTAAAAAAGAATGAAGCACTCATTTTTTTACTTATTTATAATATTTAAGACCATTTGTAATCTTTTCTCAGCATGAAAAATATTACATCATTGAGAACGTTTTGAAAAAGAAGTTTGCAAGCTCTCCTATAAACAAATAAATATAAGGTAAGCATGATTTTATTTTTATTACTTTATAGTTATGCAATAATAAAATGTAATGCAATTATTTTGTTTGAATCAGCAACTCAGACACTCCAGGTTACAAGAGAAAGATGAAGTAAAAAATTCTGCACTGACAATGTAGTCACTGGATTCTTTCCTGAAAGAACATCTGCAGAGTATCTGAGCATTTCAATTTGTCCTGCAAGTTCAAGGACTGTTATCTCTGATACATTACTTTTGAGTCTGTGGTGTCATACTGATGAGATAGTTTGGGAGTCGATATAAAATGTGTTTTAATTCTATGAACTCTGGCAGCCCACTGAATTATTTATATGGTGTCATTTACTTACTAAAATCGAGTTGGACACTTCCAGATTTAGTATCACACATAAACCTTCCTTTGTGAGACAATGCAAACATCACAGCTTTGCAACACTGCTAGAACTCCAGCTGTAACAAATGTGCTTCACCTTTGGATCTGCACAGCAGAAGGGGCTGATACAGCACCATGGTATTCCATTTTCTGTTAGTTTACTGAAAATTGTGTGCACATGTTAGAAAAATGAGCAATCTCAGTTGATAAAAGCTTGGTGGTGGTCACAGCTTGCCCAGTTTCCTGATTTACAAGAATATTTTTTTGTTCTGCTTTTTTCCCCCAGCTAGTATTTGGTCTGGGTTGCAGCTGTTCAGCCCCTGGATCCAGGTGATCTGGACAAAGCTCCAGCCCTGGCCCTTGTTGGATCATACTAACAAAATCCCCATGATTTTAATAATTTCTTTAGTGAGGAAAAGAGAGTGTGATGAGACAGCAGAGATATTCCTCTGACACACAGCAGGTGAGAGAAAGGCCAGTGAAAGGAGTGTAGTGACTTGAACTCTGCTTGCAGTCTCAAACATTGCATGAGGCTGGGAAAAAGAACTCATCAACCATCACATTTAAGGCTCAGTCTAACACAGAATTGAAAAGAACATGTTAACAGAATGTCAAGCTTGCTGCTGCCTTGTAAAAAAAATGGTGCCTGCTGCTCTTGTACTAAAAATGGTTCCACTATTATGGGTGAAGCAGCTCAGTATTCCCAGCACTGCTGCAGGTTTAAAAAGCCCTCACACATTCATTGTCTAGCAGGGCTTAATTGGTACCAGCAAACAGGCAGAGCATTTGGCAATCTGGGCTCCAATTAAAATATAGCAAACCTAGACATGCTAAATTTAAACATATTTTTAAAGTACAGTTCTGAAGTGCTTTTACTCTAATGGAACAGTAGGAATAAGGAAGGCCATGCCATCAACCTTGGCTGTGTTAAATGCAAGCACACACCATCACCACCATCCCTGAATTGTTTGGGTTACAAGGAGCCTCAAAGCTCATCTTGTTCCACCCCTGCCATGGCAGGGACACTTTGCACCATCCCAGGCTGCTCCAAGCCCTGTCCAGCCTGGCCTTGGACACTCCCGGGATCCAGGGGCAGCCACAGCTTCTCTGGGGACCCTGTGCCAGGGCCTCACCTCCCTCACAGGAGTTTTTGCTAATATCTAAACTAAACCTACTCTTATTTTAAAGCCATTCTGCCTTGTTCTGTCAGTGCATCCCCTTGCAGTCCCTCCCCAGCTCTCCTGTAAACACCTGCTGTGTTATCAGTTATCTTGGACTTAAAGATCAACATCACCTAAGAAAGTATTTCAGAATTTCTGTATAGGCAGGAACAACAACCACTAAAAACCCTAATTTAATCTTGCAGAGAGAACACATGGTTCATAAATATCTCAGCTTAAAAGCTGCATCACGTGTAGTTGCATATGTTGGGTAATAATTAGAACACAATTATATTGGGCACCAAAGGAATCTCTATAATTTTATTTATGATATTAACTTGGAGAATTTTTTCCCCCAGCTGTGTAAGAGACATTAAGGCTATTTATCATCCTGGTAGCAATATGATATTTTTCTACAGGGAACTAAACTGAGCCTGTATTCTCTAGATATGACTTTTAAAAACCAATCTATTCAGATTTGGTTTTATTTCTATCAAAATTTTTCAGCCATCAAATCCATCACTGCTTTCCTAAATGAGCTACAGGTCTAAATTCACCCAGAGTGGGAAGTACTATTTCATTCACAAGAAGCACTGGTATGTAACAGTGCCAAGATCCAACTAGAGAATAAATGCAAGGATGTTTCCCTAACTGCAGTCACAGGCTTGAATCATGAATTTCTGCTAGGTTTCCTTTCTTTATCCAACTTAGTTTTTGAAGTCAGGCTCTTTCAATTAGCTTTTTCATTTATCTTTTCTGTTCAAAACAAAGAGAATAAATGTATGTTATAGAGTTCTCTTGAAGACAATTTTCTGATCCCAGGTGTAGAACACAGAGCTCATTACTGAGTATTTATATTTATATAAATATATTTATTTATATATCAGTATTTATTGGAGTGACCCAAATAAGACTAAAATATGCATGAAGATAATACTTTCAAACCCAAACATTTGTAGGGATCTGCTACAAATCTGTTCTAAATTAGTAGAAATATTTTCTCAGCAATAGGGGTTTGGCCTAAAGAACAGACATAAATTAATCAAGTTCAATTAAGAAATGGTGGCTAGAGGATAATATGCAGGAATTTTGGTGAAATAAAAACGACCTTATGTATTATCACTGCTCTTAATGTCTTCTTCAGCTTCTCTGTTACTATGTCAAAACCATAAATCCAGTTTTTATGTAATGTATCTTAAAGTTTTTATAATTCAGTTAAAACTCCTAAAATTCCAAGCCATTAGAGATCTGCATGTGACAGTGCTGGGCTGATGCAGTGATACCCACATGGGCATGGGCTCTGCTGCTCAGCTGATGTGGAGAAAAGCTCTGCCTCATTTTCTAACACTACAGGGGTTGAAAGAGCAGATTGTTTCACATTTAAGTGTGTAGGAAATGACAACTAGTCCAGAGTAAAAGCTCACACTTCACAGAGCTCTCACCACGTTTCTTAAGTGGCATTTACTGCATTTCTCATTTCTCAGCTTAAAGAAAAAATTGCTTTCAAGCCTGAAAGGCTGCAGCCTTGTTGCTTCTTCCTCAAGCAGATGCACCAAGATCTCACCACCCAAGAGCACACTGGAAGAGTACACTGAAGTTTCTGCAAGATTTAAGCAGTTTTGTAAAATAAGTGCCATACACATGACACTGAGCAAAATAATTTTATTATGTCACAATTCTTTCTATGATTATTTAATCCTTTCATTTTTATTTACCATGCCAGCGTTTGCACTGTAAACAAGTGGAACAAAGCTGAAAGATATGTCAAAGGAAAGGAAACTTTATAAACAAGGAACAAACGTGGATATGCCTTTGAGGACAGAGATTTCTGAGATACTATTTGGGAAGAGAGTGCTGAACTAGTAAAAGAAACAGTACTTCTTAAACAAGATTGTGCTTTCAGCATCTGCACCAGATGCCCAGCTATATGGGTCTTTAATATGAACATTTCTAAAAGTGTAGAACAAATTTATTTGGGACAAATAAAAAAGGCATATGAAAAGATGCTACTCTTTTTTTATCCCACGGACTTGCAAAACCCACCACTCATTTTAGAAATTTAAGTACATACATACATTTCTTACAAATGAGTATTTTTAAGACAAATCTTTTCAGGACATTATATAAATCCTCGAAGCCAGAAACTTATGATGAAAACAACATCAGACTCATAACAGGAGCAGTGTAATTGCTGGAGCTATAAGGAAAAAAGTTATCTACATGCACAGCCATGTCTCAGATGGGCCTGCTGGTGCCTTGGCATTGCTGGAGCTTCCCTTAGCATAGTTTTAGTGGCAAATTGGTAAACATTGCATTTGTATTGCAATTTCTTTACTGCTTCCAATACCAACATATGAACTGTATGCAGTCTGTGTCCTTTCCTCCAGGCTGTGGGAGATGCAGCTTGTTTATTTACTGCAGAAGCTGTGAGAACTGTTTGGAGATGTACACAAGGTAAAGCAGGCTCCCTGTCCAGTTTGTCACCAGCATGGTTTCCTCTCCTTTGTGCTGGTATTTATTTCAGAAACATTGTACAGCTCGCTACCAGATTTTGCAATCTGAGACAGCTGAAAAAGTCAATTAGAAGAACATAACCTACTATCAAATTGCACTCCAAAAAATCACTCATCCACAGGCACATGAAGGAGGATAATGGTTATTATAAATTGTACATTCAGCTAGGTTTGTGATTTTGCCTAAAGATTTGTGTAGGAAGAGCTGTAGAGGTACCAGGAGGCAAAATATCCTTGGAGTATGAATTCCTGCTAGGAATTAGGCAGACAAGTGCTTGTTTGCCATGGCAAGCATCTCCAAAAACCCTGCCAGAGGGAATTCCTGTTCTGCTGGAACACTCAGTCCTGTGTGACCCACCTCTGACTGGTGAGGGTATCCTCATCAGTTGAGTCATTGCAATCCCAGTTTGAGGACATCTGAGCCTCCAGTAGTTTTGACACAGGATATTCTTCCAAGCAATGTAACCACCTTCTCGTAGATTCCATTTTAGACAGTTTCTTTTTAAAGCACTTAGCAAAACCCAGCATCCAAAATTCTTCCAAAGACTTTTGGATGGAAACTAAAACCAAACCTCGCAATCCTTCAGACTTTCATACCTGGTACTTCTTGATAGCTAGCCTGAGTTCAGTTGTATTTGTATTTATAAAATAAAACAACAGAAGAAGGATAGAGTGTAACACGATTTGGAAAGATCCAGAGACAGAAGAAAAGACAGCAATCAGAAAGAAATGGAAACTTCAGAGCAAGGTGAGAGACTGCCCAAGCCAGCAGTGAGAGTTGGCACAGAGTCAAAGACCCCCACACTCAGAAAACAGCTCTTTTAAAATCAGAATGTCAACAAGCAGAGGCAATTTTTATTTCCTAGGCTGGTACTTAACTTCTGTCCCCAGGGAGAGTAAATACATAGCACAGCTGCACAGCTGGAAGGGTCTGGAACCAAGAGCCCAGGTCACACCCTGGTCATCACTGCAAGAATCACAGAACTGCTGAGTTGGAAGAGACCCATCAGGATCATTGAGTCCAACTCCTGGCTCTTCACGAGTTTAAGTCTGGGGGTTGTTTTTCATTTAGTTAATAGTGGAGTGAGGGGATGTGCCTATCCACACTAGGGTTTCAGACAGCAATCAGAGTGAGTGCTGCTCTCCACCCCCACTTAGACCAAGTTTTAAATGGTGAAACAGCTGTGCTGCTTAGGTGAGCAAAATGGTTAATGTGGGCATGAAAGTTAAAAGCTTTACATCTTGCAAAAACAAGAACAACTCTAGTAAGAAAAACCCCACAGAGTCCACACTGGATGCTGTTCTTGCTTGTTGTTTCCTGTGTGCTGGTTGAACTAATGGATTCCTTTTGCAGCCTGAAACTTCTAGAGGATAAAAATAGCCCAGAGGAGACTGAGGGGAGACCTCACTGGGGTCTTCAACATCCCCATGAGAGGAAGTGAAGGGGCAGGTGCCAATATCTTCACTCCTGTGACCAGTAGCAGGAGTGGAGGAAATAACACGAAGCTGAGTCAGGGGAGATTTAGGTTAGGATATTAGGAAAAAGGATTTTCACCCAGTGGGTGGCTGGGCACAGGAACAGGCTCCCCAGGGAAGTGGGCACAGCACCAAGCAAGAAAGGTGAAGGATCAGGTCCCAGGGGGTCCCTTCCCCTATCCTGGAACTGGATCTGCCTTTGTGGGAGCAGGTCTGAGCCTGGTAGAGTCACAAGGAAAGATTTCTGGTAGATCCAGACCTCTCAGACAGAAATTGGAATAGATTCTCTGCATGAAAAATGGTCTCAGGTTACTCCAGCATTCATTTAATTGTCTTTCTTCCCAAGATCAATTGTTTGGGATATGAATTTCATTGATTAAGTTAATTAAAAGTCACATAATCAGAGAATAAGATAATTTTGGCTGCATTTGCACTTTATAAATAGTTGGTAATTTTCTAAACTATGAGAACTGCTCAAAATGCTTTATTACCTTTTTATTCTCCAAGAAACCAGTTACATATTGAAATTACAAAAATAATGGTACAGTTAAAATAAGATTTATTATACAGCCTTATGAAATACATCCAACAAGTTTTCAGAAGCCACTCACCCATATGGAAACAAATCTTGCACACATACCTCCACCTTACAGCTCCAATCCATGCCAACAGATGAGTTCCATTAAAAAGAAACATGTGGGCAAGTGCTTACAGGGATGGAGCAGAAGTTCCCCAAGCAAAAAAAGCCTTTAAGATACAGTTATATATGATACAGGAATATATGCAATATCTCCTTACTCCAAAGCAAATGTAAGTCCAACTAAAGGTTGGAGGCTGGAGAACTGTGACAGTGAGCCTTTGTTTTTTCTAGATTCTATTGTGGCCCAAATGCTAGCACAGAACTACTGAGCAGTGTCTCCTCTCTATCTGTCCAAGTGCTGAAATAAAGGTGTCCAGAAAAATCATTTTGTCAGAAAAATCTCAGAAAAAATTGGAAATCTGTTTTCAGCCCATGTTTTCTGTGGAATCTCCATAGATGTTAAAGCTTAAAACTCTAAGAACCCTTTTACTTTAAAAGCATTTTCACAGAACATTAAGGATTTTTGTAGTCTGAAAAACTGAGAGTGTATTTGACAGCTGCTCAGCTTAGTAACTGATGTTATTAGACTATGCACAAAAAAAATAAAATAAAGAGTGCTAATTTTTCTTTTGGCATAGCCAGAGTTTATTGTATTGCAGTTCATCATTTACAGAGTTTGGAGGAAAATAAAGTATAATGTTCATTCAGGCAATATCAAGAGATAAAAACTGAAATTGCTGAATTACTAACAAGAACTGAATCAGAGTCAGCAGGAACAATTTTTCTTCCCCAAAGACTTCCTAACAGTGCAATTGAATAGCCATTCAGGTGTGAATTTTATAGTTTCTGACTATTAACTTGCTTTCTTCCATGCATACACACTTCAAGGAGCAGAAGAGACAGAAATACTGCTGCAGCAAACTCCAGGGGCAAAAAGAAATGCCTCCTGTAAAGAGCATATGGATGAAAGAATGCATGTGTGTACATACAAGGGGAAGGGAAAGAGGTCTAATATTTAAATGTTAGCTTCCTCCCTGCAAAGCTACAGGGTTTTATTGTTTCTTTCTCTTCCTGCAGAAGGGTAACAGTGCAGAGAACATGCTCAGGACTATTCAGGTGCACCACTTCTCTCTGGGGAGGCTCCTGTGTGCTTAGAACAAACAACACTTTCAGGAGTGAACAATTTTCACCTGACTGATGTACTGCTCCAGTTTCAGGCCTGCTGGAGGTTGCTGCCTCCATCTCTCTCTCCAGATAATGCCAGATTTTGAAGATGAGCTCCCAAAACAGCTGCACAGCCCCTCAAGAGGCCAGACACTGTGGACACACTGCTAGAGGTCTAGGAAAATTACAGCCAGGGAAATCATTCCCAGGCTGAAGTCTCTCCTGGTTCTCTCAGATCCTTTCCCAAGCTGATAACATGTTCAGCTCCAGCAGGGAGTTTTTTCCCAGGACAATAGCTTTGTCAAAATAGCATGGAATTAATAACATAGATTAACACCTCGTGTTGACCATGGGACTTGTTCTGAAGTGCTGTCCCAGAGGTATTTCCACAATTATCCAATGAACTCCTGGCTTGTCTCAGTTCAGCAGAACACCCTATAAATATGAATCATGTTCTCAATAAAGAGCCTTCTTCTCCCCAAGGAGGTCCATGTTGCTATCATTGATTTCTCTAGCACGGTAGTGACCAAACACTTCATGGGTGAGACTCAATATCCAGCACTGTTGAGGGAACAGTGAGTTCCTCCCACTGCTCAGTTTTTACCTCTAATGAGCCTTGGGCTTTTAACACATCACTCCTTTCCCTATACTGCAAATTACTAAATACTACTACTACTACTTATATTACTAAAATACTAAACTTCCCTACTTACATATTAAAATAAGCATCCATTGCAGCCCAATAGTCTTTAATGAATGATTGGAATAGGTTACTCACAGGCAGCAATTTCCAACATGTTTATATGTTTAAATAAAACTAATAGAAACAAAAGTTAAATAAATAAAAAGTAGAGTACGTCAGAATTTCAAGTTCACTAAGTTTATCTTGAAGGAAGTGGTTTTGTCTCAGCTTCCTAGAGTGGAAAAACTCCTTCAACAATATTGTTCCCCTGCTTCTCCTAACTGCTTTCCTTAAATATTTGTGGCTCTAGAAATTCTCCACCTCTTCAGAGGACATATCCATTCATCTTCTATATATTTCCCTCTCTGTATGCATGCCAGAATATTAAAGCTATTCATGACTCTCAAATCCAAAGTCAAGCACAGCAGGAAACAAGAGGAGATTCAGTTGAACGAGCATCATCTCCTGGCTCTTGTTCTGCAACAGGAGTTCAGCCATGTCCCAGCACCCCAAACAGCACAGCTCCTCAGGAGCACCTGCTGATTCTGAGCCCACAGTATGCATCATGCTTAACCATGAACAAGTCTGTATCTTCCAAGTCCTTTAACTTCATTCCATATCCAATAAACACTGCAAACTATTTATTCTCTTTTTTTTTTTTGTTCTTTAAACAACCTTATTCAAGTTTCTGTTAGGCTACCCCTTAGTCTTTAAACAGGACAAGTTCATTTGTTCTGTTCTCACAGATGGCATTTCCTCATTTAGATTTATGAATTATTCTCATTCATAAATCCAATTAACTGCCAAGTTCCAGTAGTTCAGAAGAGCAAAACATTAAGAGGTCAGATAATTACACTGAGTTCCAAAACACAAGGGTTACAGGACAGCAAGATATACACTGAGCCCATAACAGAAGCCTTTGGGACATCCAGACCACAAGCTACATAGGAAAACTTCCCTGAGCTATCCTCCCTGAGCTTTGGCAATAAAAGTTTTGTATTTCTGTACCAGACCTCTGCTGCTGCTCCAGGATCCAGGCCTGCCCATCATTCCTATCTAGAGAAAACAGCCCCAGCCTATTTCAGTGCTCTGCTCCAGTACTGAAGGAGAAGCCCTGCAGATCAGTTTACTTTTTTATTCTCTGTAAATGGTAACCTGGAAATGACCAGCCAATTCTTCTGAGTGCCAGGAAAACAGCTTCAAGCAGAAAAAAATTGCTCAATTTACTGTGTCAGACTGAATTTGAAAGCAGGCTGCCCTGCTGTGCCTGTCTGGTGTCTGGGAGGCCACGCTGTCCACATGTTTTAGTTTGTGTGGCACCTGGCCTTCCTTCCTATTTCTGCTCTGAGTCCACATGGAGAAAATCCAACTTCACATGGCCACTGCTGCTTAACAACCACAGAGCAACTCGGGAGGAAATAGAAGTTTTGTCTGTCTTAACCCCACACTTCAATTTTTGGAAAAGCCATGATTCTGCCTATATATCTACACTTGGCTCTTTATAAAACTTTGCTCTAAAATATGCTGAAAATCAAGTCCCTGGGTGAACAGAAAAAAAATAAATTGGATGGTTAACTAAGAAATTAATGTGAAAACAGTTTAAAAACCATTCTTCTCTGACCAGAGCAACACAGATCTAATAAAAATCTACAGTTACCCCAGCTTGTCTGCATTAAAAAATACTGTTATCATCCAACATTATGTAGTAGATATAACTATTGTCTTTTCTCTAGTGGTGACCGAAGTTAATGTCTGCACCTTAACTCCCAGCTCAACTTCTGTCCTGTCAAACAGGAAAACTCTTTGGGAATTTCCCTTCCCCAGCAGTACTGAGCTAGGAACAGGCAGCCTAGGAGAAGGCTGAGATGACAGCAGGACTCTTTGCAAAACAAAACCATGGGGTTAAAAGCTGACATCACCTGCCAAAGCAGGGGATAAATAGTTGACATCAGCATCAATGGTTTTCCAATGCCTCTTCCTGAACCTAGGGACAGCAGCTCTTGCCTCAAGCAAGCAG
This sequence comes from Buphagus erythrorhynchus, assembly GCA_013400855.1. Classification (NCBI taxonomy): domain Eukaryota; kingdom Metazoa; phylum Chordata; class Aves; order Passeriformes; family Sturnidae; genus Buphagus; species Buphagus erythrorhynchus. The sequence continues at coordinate 54,381 of VZTT01018590.1, read as the reverse complement.
TCACACCTTTCCTTTTGCTGTGACTGCATTTAATAACAGTTCTGCTGCAGCTACTGGAGGGGAGAACACTGCAATTATAGCAGCATTAGCACTGGGTGTTGGAATGGACTGCTGCTCTGGCACAATTCAGAGAATGTCTACAGCAGTGGCCATCAGAGGAAATGACCCCCAAAGGGATGAGCACTCAGGGGCAAAGCTGCTGTGGTAAAAGGAAAGGTCCAGGGAAAGAGCAATCTACATCTGCACAGTGTGAATGGATTTGTCACAGCTGTCATGCAGTGCATGATTCTTTGATGACTAAATTTTAAGCAAAACATGGACAAAATTGACAAAGTTTTAGAAGGTTTCAGCAAAAACATGTCCATAACCTTTCAGACACCCCTATTTTGGTTCCAGAGGACCTCAAGAGAGAAGAACTGCACAGCATTTACAGCATTAACACATGACATGACTAAGGTAACAACCATCAAATGTACATCTGAGAGATTTATGGCAAGGGAATCCTTAAAACATAGATATTTGGCTAAGCAAATGCAAAGACGTTTGGAACAAAGGATTTTTAAAATAAAGAACATTCAATTAGCTATTTCAGATAACCTACATACAACATTAATATCCAGCAAGCACTATCAGTGAATCCAGAGAATATGGAGCAAGTTTTGCACTTCAGAAAGGTCACTCTGACACCTAATGCTACACATAGAGGGCAGTCAGGAAAATTCACCATGCCAAAATTAAGTAGGAATCCAAGATCTAGAAGAAAAGAGTGTACAGCTCCTAAAGCCTCCTGAGTAGGGAATTGTATAGTTTCCACAGAAAATAAACTTCCTGCAGCAGCAGTTCAAACAAGCACAGATTTAAGAAGGAAACTCTCATCTCACAATACTGGCATCCATCCCCTCATTTTGCAATCTCTGAAACAGCCACTACTGAGCTTTCTTCAGTATTTTATGTGCAATGCCCACGTCCAGCCTAGCTGCTTTATGAAAGTGCTGTACCTGTGGCATGACCTTGGGGGCAGTCAGACCTAAGCCTGTTCTCAGCCTCCAAGCCATGAATGCATCAGGGTTCCACTCAGACAGGAGAATTCACAGTGGCTATAGCAGGCAGCCATGAAAGAACAGATCCCCAGGGTGCTCTAAAGGCACTGGAGACACAGAACAAGCTCATAGTAGGATATCAGTCTTGTATCATTCTGTTTTCCTCATTCCTGCTGGCTGAAACATCCACATGTGACTTTTAGAAGTCTCTTACATAATCTCACACATAATTCTCTGGACAATTTATTACCAGTGTCCTGAGGATACAGTCTGGAAGATTGGTACCAAAGAAACTGCACTGAAGCCTCCCCATGCTGGCTGTCTTAGCCACCACTGTAAGCAGAAGGAAATTTGAAATCAGTTTGTTTTTCTAGTAATGCTTATTCCTATGCTGCTTTTAATGCTGAAAACAGCCATCCACTCTAATTGATGAAAGCAGAGAAATTGGCAATTTTAGGGCCTTGGCAGGCATTCTCTGACAAATGCTTATATCAAAACTGGTTAGTGTTAGCATATAATCTATATGAATGGGACAAATGCTTATATCAAAACTGGTTAGTGTTAGCATATAATCTATATGAATGGTCTTTGTGGCAATGATTAATTGGTGCAGCTCCTTTGGAAAGATGGTACTTTGCAAAGTACATTCAGAGCATTCCCTGATGAACTTCAGTAGGTGCCCAGTAATCCAAAGTAGCAAGGCATCAGAGAAGGGAACCACAGGAAACTGTTTTGGATAAATAAAGCAGGGCTCAGAAAGAAGTGCAATGCACAAAGTCTGACCTGCCTTCCCTACAGCTGTTCCCTGGCACTGAACACTCTGGGGTGTGCTCTGCTCCTCTTTCCACTTCATTCCTCAGCTGAGAAGTGTGCTGAGGCCAAATTTCACACACTGACATTAACAAATCTCTTCTTTGAGCAGAGGGAATAACTCTAAGCTGCCTTTAGCTACACTACTCCCAATACAAAACAGAGTAAAATAAAAAAAAACAAACAAAAGACCCAACAAAAACACCTCCAATGAGCATCAGAGCAGAAGTAACCAGATGAGGTCCAAAATTAGGACATACCTAAGTCATTAAATTGTAATGCCACATCCAATATCAAACCAGATTTTCCTTTCTGGTGTGTTATTCATTAGTGTGTAATCCTCCTGGGGAGCAGGATTGATTTTTGGAAATAGACTTAATAGACTTCTTTTATTGGAAGTACATTTACTGAGCAGGATTGGGGCTGCTTTGGGATCAGTTCCTGGAAGTACATGTATTATTGTAACAGCTTCTCAGTGCCTGGCTCCTAAGGGGCTGGATGTTCTCCTGGGAAAGCATGATGAATAATTATCCTAGAAAAGACAATGCAATGGAAATGTCATTTCACCCTCCCCCTCCCTCAGACTGCAACAGGGAATACAAATTTTCTAAAATGATTCCACAGTGTGCCATTTGTGAATTGCCATCCATGCCCCAAATCCATGTGTACTTTGGAATATGCATTTCTCTTTTTTATTTAAGATGGCTGAAAAAACTAATTTTATGAANGGGAAAAAAAAGGGGGTTTATACTATCCTTTAAAAGGGGGGCTCTTGTCCCTTCTAGCAGATACCTGTCTTTTCAAACTAAGACAATGACAGACAGTGAAACTGTCTCTGTTGCAAACAGTAATACAACACTTTCCCATTATTTCAGTTTGTAGCCTGTTAGGTTGTTACTGTCTTCAGAGAAACATTCCAACATAATCTTCCTAATCTCCCCAATCTGGCTGATTCTCCCCATGAAGAAGAGAACTCTTACAGTCATTGCCCTGAGTAAATGAGGAATAAAAGGGGTGACAGTAGGGAACAATTGAGCTCTATTCTTTCTGCTTTATTTTCTCTTCTGAAGTATCTCCTGAAAACCAGCCCAGCTGCCCAAACACTTTGAAATACATGTATGTATTTAGATGCATAGAAAAAAACAGTGCTGAAAGTGTCCAGAGGCCAAAACTTCTGACAAAAGTGTGGTGCCACAGGTGCAGGTGAAGGAGGATGACACAGGGCTATGCCCTGTGTTAGGGGCTCAAATACACAGAAATACTTGGATGGAGAGGGCACTGCCATGTGCCTGGCTCTGAAAATGCACCTGATACCATGGAAAAAAGAAAAAAAGAAAAAAAAGAAAAAAGAAAAAAAAAGAAAAAGAAAAGAAAAAAGTGGTTTAAAGCATGTTCCCACCTGCAAAGGGCTGTGTTTTGTCAGAAGGAGATTGTATAAAAATAGTGCTGATGGGCTTTAATAGACAAATCCATAGCCAGAGGACAATGATAAATAGAAGAATTCCATAAACATATTAACAAGTAAATACAACAGTCAAAACTTGGTAATAGGATCAGCACAGAGCAGAACACAAAACCAAACATAGTCAGCTGGGGGTGTAGGGGGAAGATGCAATTTCATCTATGGTTAAAAAGAAAGGAATAAACCCCAAAACCACTCATCAACCCTGTCCCAATCAATAACCCCTCTGGGATATTAGCTCAGCAGCTTTTCTTGGAAAGGAGTTTCTTCATCTCTTCATCATCACAGAATGTCTTGGTTTAACTCTTTTTAAGAGTGTCAGCTGCAATAGTCAGAGCTGTGAGTGACCCACGTTGTGCCAAAGACAGAAGTGTTATCCATTAAATTACAAAGTGGGATCAGTGGGAAGCAGCAGCAGCTGGGATCTCCTGGCATCCACCAGGAGTGCAGCCTCTGTCCTGGCAGAAAGGTGGGAGGGTTTCTCATGAAAACACACAGCCACTCCTGAGAGGGGCAACTGGCACCAGCCCTTCAGCAGGGAGCAAAGAGCTCAGGGAAGGAATGCAGAGAAAGACTCCTTTCCTCCCTTCCCACTGGGAAAGGGTCACTCCTGCTGCTCCCAGAAATAATTCATTACTGAGAAACACCACAACTAAATT
>VZTT01018590.1:23120-41949 GCA_013400855.1 Buphagus erythrorhynchus | reverse complement strand
CTATTTTTAAAAGAGTCTTTTACTAATTTACTTGGGAGAGGAGACTTCTTTTTTTTGTCTATGGAGATTTCTTCACAAGAAACAGTTTTTTTGTGGCCTTGATGTTACAGTGATTAGCTGCTGGGGAGAATGGAATTCTGATTACTATGTAAAAATATTTTTCCTTAACTAACAGGTTTTTTATAACTATTATTGAGGACTACATTAACTTATGAGGCACTCTTTAAGGATTATAACAGTTCAAACAAAAGCTTATTTCATCTTTGAAATCACAAGGTTTTTTCTTCTTCTTCTTTCCTGGGGAGCAGCAGGGATTTTTGACTATTCACATTTAGGGGATCACAGCATTTTAATATCTGCTTACTTTAACACCAGTTAAACTAAGTTTTTTTTTTTCTTTTAACAAAGACTCATGAACTTTCTCATTGGTGTAACAACGTGTCAATCTTAAAAATCCGACCCTGATTAGTCCTTGTCAAGTACAAAGAAGACTGCCCACGTTTCAGCAAGTAAAAATTTTCAAAAAACCTTTACAAACCAGCACAAGCAGTAACTGTGTCCTTGGAAACCCTGGATCTGTGCAGCTCCATCTGTCAAAGGGAACTCACTGTAGGACCAGGGCCAGCTTCTGGTTATTACCTAGGAAAAAGAAGAAATGTGGTTTTTAGAGACAACTTTCCTTCTAAGTTAGGCATGAGTCAGGAGCAGCTGTTTCAAAATTAACCTGTGCTTGCTTTAACAGAATTCTTGAAAGGGCTGCACAGCTCCCAGCAATGGAGGTTTTTAAGAGCAGTTCAGAAATGGAGTCCCTGCATTTAAGCCAACACCTCAGCATCTCTGTCCCTCATCTGCCACTGTCAGGTAGAGCTCAGTCAAACATGGACATCTGACAGAAGACTGGAAAAAATTCCAGTTTTGTGATTCTGCAGATGGAACTCACTGTATGCCTGAATGACAGGTTTGGGACTGCACTTAAAGAGCATTGTTTGGATGGGAACATATTTCTTGAATGCTCAGTGTCTGACACATTGCAGGTGTAAAAAAATTAGGCTCCAATAATATTCAATCTAGTCTAGACTGCAAGAAAAACTCTTGTTGTTTGCAGAGTGACTGAAAAGCCAGAATTTTTACTGTGTCAGTGATTCCTGTGGATTAAGCAAAAAATATAGAAATAGAAAATGAAGTACATAGTACAGTAACACTGAAGTGGTAAAGTAGTGACTTAATAGTAATAAAACCATAAAAATGATTGTTCACATTTAATGGTGGAATCTTTTACATCGCAACTCACTGCAGAAAAAGAACAAAAAGAAAAATTTCACTTGGCATCTTAGCTTGGGTTGCACCACTGATTTAAACAGAAGGCTGTCATGGCCAGCTACAATTTTATGGAAAATTGACCCAGAATTATTTCTTCAGGAACAGGACCTTCAAAGGAAATAACCAATGGCATCATACTCCAGTGCAAGAGATGTCATTTCTCCCCAGCAAAAACCACTCAGACAGCAACATGAGCTGGGTTAAGTTTGAGATGCATCCATAACAAGAACATGGTATATGAGCACTGTTTACATAAGTGTACTAAAGACTGTATGAAATTTGCATTAATGAATATAATTTTATAAATACAGTCAAATGTTAATATTTACCAGTGCAAATAGCTCAACAAAAATTAGGTGCCTCTGCCAAACAGCTATTTCACTAAAAGAGTATTTGGAGTTTACAAGTTCTTCTCAAACAGAACTTGTCCATAACAAGCCTGAACAGAACCCACCTGGAGGCCAACTATTCTTGAGAGCATAAAAAAGATAAACATTTAAATGAATGGCTAACTGAATAAGGCACAGTAAGCTTTGTTTTTAAAAGACCACTTTATAATATCCAGGTTTGTTATTATGGTTACATCAGTTTGTGATTCTAGTCTCTTTTATTTGATTTTTGTCTCCAAATTTATTGATTTATGGAGCAATAAGCAGCTTTGAGGATATTGGTCTGAATCAAGGAATCTTAAAATGTTTTCATCAAGGAGATTATAATCCCAGATCTGGCCAAGACACTCTGGTTAAACTCCAGGGCAGAAATGGCTTTATTGTGTAAAAACATTTTTCTTAGAACAGCAGCTCTGACCCCTCCTGAAGTCTCCCAGTACTATTATCTTCCCCATTTTGCATAGGGAGATATTAAAGCAGCATAGGCAGAAATTCTAATTTTCTCTGCAATGCAATGTATCATATACCACAGGACCCACTGCTACATTACAGCATAGGAGAGATGCTGGGAACAACAGCACCAAACAATTCTGTGAGTGTGGAGCATATATCACATGTATCACATACCTCACATGTATCACATGTATCACATATCTCACATATATCACATATTTACATATATCCCATATATCCCATATCTCACATATCTCAAATATTTACATATATCCCATATATCCCATATCTCACATATCTCACATATATCCCATATCTCACATATATCACATATTTCACATGTATCACATCTATCACATATCTCACATATCTCATTTATCTCACATATATCACATATTTACATATATCCCATATGACACATATCTCACATATCTCACAGATATCCCATATCTCACATATATCACATATTTACATATATCCCATATCTCACAGATATCCCATATATCCCATATATCATATATCTCACATATCTCCCATATATCCCATATCTCCCATATATCCCATATCTCACATATCTCACATATATCCCATATGACACATATCTCACATATCTCACATATATCCCATATATCCCATATCTCACATATATCCCATATCTCACATATATCCCATATCTCCCATATCTCACATATATCCTATATATCACATATATCCCATATCTCACATATCTCACATATCTCCCATGTCAGCTTTCTGTCTGTAAATATGGATTTACTCTCCATTTCAGCTTTGCACTGCTAGGGGCACACACACACACACACACACACACATATGTATAAACACACTGAGGGAAATATAATGTATGTGAATTATTACACATATAAATAGATATAAACTGGGGAAATATTATATGTGTGCCTACAATAGAATAAACATTAAAAGCATGGCTAAGCTGACTTGCAGGCCACGCTGCACAATTCGGAGCCCCTAGGAGCATGCTGGTCCCTAGGTGGTGCCATTCACTGCGCTGATGAGCAGCCAGGCTCCTTCCAGCACAGCCAGCACGGGGACAGGGACTGTTCCTTGGTTCGGAGGTACAGGAGCTGAAAACAGAGATGGGAAATGCTGCTGGTCACACTGTGCTGGCCTGTCACACTGCCCTGTCACACTGTCCTGTCACACTGTGCTGTCCTGTCACAGCATGCTGTCACAGTGCCCTGTCACAGTGTATTGTCACACTGTCCTGTCACACTGTACTGTCACAGTGTATTGTCATACTGTACTGTCACCCTGCCCTGTCCCAGTGTCCTGTCACAGTGCCCTGTCACAGTGCCCTGTCACACTGTGCTGTCCTGTCACACTGTACTGTCATAGTGTCCTGTCACACTGTGCTGTCACACTGTGCTGTCACACTGTGCTGTCACACTGCCCTGTCACACTGCCCTGTCACACTGTACTGTCACAGTGTCCTGTCACACTGTCCTGTCACAGTGCCATGTCACACTGTACAGTCACAGTGTCCTGTCACTCTGCCCTGTCACCCTGCCCTGTCACACTGCCATGTCACACTGCCATGTCACCCTGCCATGTCACCCTGCCCTGTGACCCAGGCTGCCTCCAGCCCCAGCAGTGTGAGTTTCTGCTGTCACTTTGCAGCTTTCCCACCACATTTAGGCCAACCCAATTTTACAGTGGCTGGGGAGATGGCAGGCATGGAACTGAGGTGTGTCAGGAGCTGGATTTCCTTCTGCCCTCTTCCAGACTTTGTAAGTGGTTTTGGGCAACCCATAAAGTCTCCATAAAGTCTTCCATTCACAGGCCATTGAAGTTAGAAGGAGTTCCTCTATCAGTTTGAAGTAAGTTTTACAGGGGACATTTTGGCTCCTGTTCTCTCCCCATAAGGTGGGAATGTGCCTATGACTGCATGACAAAGAAAAAAAAGCCAGTATTTTTAAGTTTCTCAGGCATAGTAATATTGAATAAATAGATACATTAAAAAATAAATATAGATATTTATTGTACTTTGTTCTGATTCCCAGCCTTTATAAAAGGGTAGCTATATCTGGCTAATTGCTTAGGCATTTGATTCTCATAAATGTAGTATTTTGAGCATCTCATAAACATCATCATTTCCCACATTATGCTGTTGGGGTTTTTTTAGGGCTTCTGAAAGTGATTAGATTGACAGCATGGGCTAGTAGCTATCTTAGCACAGACAGATGAACTGCACATATCTCTTCCAATACACTTCACATCAGATGCTCCAGGCATGAATTTCTTAAATAGAAAACAGCAACTGTGATGATCTGCCCACAAAACTTGGTGATGTTGTGGTAAACAATTGCCCTCCATGGCCTAACTGCCAAGCTGGCAATCTTAATTGGAACTATAACCATATATAAATTATTTAACCTAAATCATTTAACCCACTGAACTTTCTAAAGATGCTTCACAGACCTCTGTTCTGGACTTTGCTTGGGCATGTCGTTTGTCTTTACATATTGGTGTTTCCTAACACCCCACCCTGACATTCTGAAAACCTCCTGAAGGTTTGTCATTAAAGGCAGAGTCCCCACACTCCTTAAGCATGTTTGAAAACTTCTGGTGAAGTTATAAACCTGTCATGAAATATAAAACTCTTGATGAGAACTGTTTAAAAGTTTCTGAAGTAAAGGGTGCCAAATGTTAAGTGCACAAAAATGCCAAAGAACTGAATTAGATGAGAAAGAGGAGCACCAGCTTGGAAGAGAGAGGCTAGGATTATCTTTGTAAGGTAGCAGAGGGAGTGCTTCATGGGGATTACACAAATTTAGTGTGGGGGAAAGATCAGAAGACAGAGATGATCATGCTCCTTGCAGCTCCCTGTTTGTGGAGAGATTTTGGGTGGAAGGACAGACAGAGGCTGACAAAAAAGCCGTCACCAGCTGGCACATCAGGCCACAATATTTAAAAAAAAATCCCCAAATGGACAGGCTTCATTTCAATTTCAGGAGGAAATCAAAAGGAACATCCCTGGCTCAGTGGTTAATCCTAGCAGATTTCAATTTCCTGCCTTGGAGAGTCAGGGCATTAGGCTTCTTCAAAAGAGAATTTTAGCAGAAGTGAATGTATTCTGCCTTCATTCTTGAAATGGTGAAGTTTTCTGGCTCTGTGCTGCAGATGTCAGCCCCTCTTGCACTCCAGAAAAATCCCAAACCAAACATCCAATCCCTCAGACAATCCAGCAATTACTCTTTAGAAAATACCTTACCCTGAAAATTTCAGTCTCTTGATGTTCAAAGTTACAGGTCACAGGCAGTAAGACCTTTTCTCAGGAAATGTCTGGCACCATCACTGGGTAATGTTGTCAGCTGTTCCAGAGCAAGCCCCACCCTGATGCTCCAGGATGCATTTTACACACAGACACACACATGTAACTTTCAGCAAGTCTAAATCCTCCAAAAAACCCCAATAATAAACTCTTTGCATTTTGAAGGTAGTTCTTAATATTGTGGCCATGATTAATAGACACCAATGAGGGAGCATTTTAAAATATCCAGATCACTGAGGAGCCTAAATTTTAAATTTAATAAGGCTGCTTAAAGTCCACTCCTACATCAGTCAGTCATTTAGCAAGTGACACTGGCAAAGAAGGTGAAAACAAAAAACTTCTCTTCATTAAATGAAGCAACTGGAATCCTTTTCAGTTTTATCCTTGAGAATTAGTTTTGATGCCATTCTCCCTGCCTTTTACTGAAATCCCAGACTTTAAAGGAATACTATGGTAATTCATTGCTTAGTGACAATGGAATTCCTCCATAATTGCATATTACATGCATCCACATTGATACAAGATAATTTCATTAGGTCTGTTACTACAATGAATGCCAAATACAAAATGTGGGTCCAGAGATCGTTTTTCTAATCAGAAGTATCAGACCCCAGGAACTTTCAGAGAATAGGGCTATTAAAATGTAAATAGTTTCCTTGAATTTTAAATTGCCATTTTCAAAGATGGATGTTCTTGATCATTCCCTGCATAGATGTCCAAAAATTCTACTCACAATGGCTAGCTGAAAATCAACTGGATATTAGCCTCAGAAGCTCTTCCTACAGCAATTTCATTAGAATACACACCTCCATTTTATCAGGACTTTTGATGAGGTGGTTTAAAACTAATAAATCCTGCATTTTATTATAATGCATCCACATTTCTCTCAACCAGCCTAAAACCACATACTGGGATAGGGGCAGAAAAACATCTGGTATGACCTAAAAGCACTGGACAAACCGTGTGCCTGATAATTTCACATGTCAACTTTAAAACCACAGAGCTGAGAGCTGCCCAATATCAACATTATTCATCTCTGCAGTGAGATGGGAGAAGTCAGGAGGAGAGAGAGGGCTCAGGTTCTGGTTTCTGGGGTCAGCAGGAGGTTCCAGCAGCAGAAGTGGCCTCAGTGTCCCAGTGGCACACAGCTCACTCCTACAGGCAGGATTCTGCAGCTGAGGAGGAGGAGGGTGGATGGGGAGGCTGTGCCATAGCTTCTGTACCAACAGCTGATGAAAAAACCCAAACCAAGGAGCTTTCTTTTATGAAGTGCCCCAAGGCTCTAAAATCTGGCACAGTAATTCTGTAGGTCACACCAAGCCATGATTTTGGCTCCCTGTTGCTTCTAGGCCATTATGTGTGTTATTTAATATCATCTGCAGAGCAATAGCTCTTTCAAGTTTTGCTTTTGTCAAGCACTGCTTTTCCTCAGACATCAGTAATTACAACCTTTGAAAGCACTTCATCCAGAGTGACTTTTTATTGCTCAGCTTCCCCATCAGTGGAAGAACTGAGCTCCCAGTGACCTTTGGTCTGATCTTTAACATTCCTGCTTCTTACAGCATGGGCACTTCTGCAAATTAGTCTTTAATTGTGCCTGTACATAATATTTGCTTTAAAGGAGAAAGCTTTGATATGGGTCCATAGTCAAGAGTTTTCTGTGCCTTAAAAACAACTTGAACCCCAGTCTCCATGGTAACAGATACCACCAGTGAGCCCTAGCAAATCTTGGTTATTTTTATGGAGAAGATGAACAGGGAAACCATAAGGTTTCTATGAAATCCCTCAGTACTGCCAGAGTTTTACTTCTTTAATCCTCAGCTAATGGTGGGCACTAAAGGGTTCTATCCCTACCCAGAGCCATGTCTAAATAACATTATCCTTCCTTACCTTCACTATAATTCCAGAAAGCTAACAATTCCTTCAAATCTTATATCCCATTAAAAACTGATCAAGACACACATGTGACTCTACTCTGTATATTATAGAGATTTCACAATGTAGAATAAAAACCTCTGACTTAGGCTTTATAGCAATTTGCTGTCCCATGAGCTCTTATTTCATGAAAGTCATTCAGGAAAAAAAAAATCTGCCATGCAACAAAGTTTTGTCACATGTGTCAAAGACACTAAGGTTAGCCCAAGAAAATCCTGTGCAGATTTATTTTTTTTTAAACTGATACTGACTCTCTCATGGCTGAACCATTGAAGCATTTAGGAGTAGGGTCCCCAGATTTTACTGGGCAGCCTTTCTGCCACCACAGCTTTCCAGCTGGAAAAGAACCAGCATCAGGGCACCAGTGTAGCCTCTCATCACTCTGAGGAGCTGCAGTGCAAGGCTCAGTCTGCTCAGATTTCAGGTTGAGATTAAGCAGGTTTCTGAGCTGCACTCCAAACCATGTTTTTACTCAGCCACACAAAACTCTGTAGCAGAATGCACCACTGTTTCTTTTGTTTCTTTCATTTTCTTTAGAGCCTTTAAAAATGCAGATACTTTCAGTGCTTTAGAAAATCCAGACTATAAATGAAAGTTTTAGTTAGAAGAACATATGTTCTCATTTGGTTTTAACTGTATGTACTATCAGTAACTGCAGGGTAAAATGTAATCAAGAATTATATTGCTATGTCTAAAATCTCATGATCCAGCTTAGCCCCAGCCAAACAAACTAAATGTTAAACAGCCCCTGCATGTTTAACATGAAACATGAAGTCTTTGAAGCCTTGTCCAGCCAAGTGGCACCTCAGCAATTTCTCCAGAACCAGCAGACACAGGGTGCAGCTCTTTGTTTGCCACTGCAGAATTTCCTGCTGTTTTTAAAGTACCTGTCTCTTCAAAAGCAGCACGAGTGAGGCTCAGATTTTCAGTTCCCTCTCCCAGGCAGGGATCCTTGCAGTCCCACCCTTCTTTCAAGACATCTCCCCACAGAACAGCCTGTGGTTACACTGCCCAAGGCAGGAGGAGGCACAGGATGAATGCACCCATCCAGTGTTTCCCCTCGGGAAGAAATACAATGATCCAAACTCTACAAAACCATTAATTCCCAATTTGAGATATCCAGCACAAGTTTAATAAAGGCTCTCAGACTGTGCTACATAATTTATATGGTATTCACAAGCAGAATTCTCTGCATAAAATTATTCTTGGCTTGAAAAGTACAGGAACAAATCCTAAGGAAATAAACTCTAAATTGAGAGACACTGGTGTCTGTGGGATTGGGCAGGTCGGGAGTGGCAAAAGAAATAATTGGGACAGGAGATGTCCAAAAAGAGAAAACTTCAATAACAACAAAACAACAAAGCACAAAAGCTTTGTATGGGGTAGGGGGTGACCTCAGAAGACAAAGACAATGGGGTGAACACAACAATATATAACCTAGGGGCCAGGGTAGGGAACCACTGAACAACAAGAACCCGAAACATTACCTTACATGTAACATGTAACCAATCATCAACTCAGGAACTACCTCATCTACATAGCCACTCCCATGATGCCATTCTTCCTGCCCTAATGTGCCTGGGGTCTCCCTTCCTACCCTGGTGTTTCCCAGGGCCAGGTTTGATGATTTCTGCATAGGCAGGTGGAGCCACTGTGCTGTCCACCCCAACCAGACCCATTCCAACACACTGGGACTAACTACTGGGGGGGCCTTTCCAGACTGCTGAGGCATTAACTTGAAGATCTCTGAACAGTTATTTAAGAAAGGAAAAGAAAAAAATATTAAAATAAAAAGAAAAGGGGTGGGGGGGGGAAAGAATGAAAAGAAAACTGAAACCCTGTGATTGTTTAAAACTTGACTCACTTTGGAAAGAGCAGCAGAAACAAACAGGAACTTACAAAAAACATAAAAGGACCAAGAAGATTTAAGCAGCCTCTCCAATAATTTGTCTGTTGCATTCATTTAGACTGTAAGTTCTCAAAGGCAAATCCTTTTCCTTAGCACACATCTGTGCAGCTCTCAGCATTGTAGGGGCTCCATCCCACTGGCAGTCACCAGGCTTGTGTGGAACACAACTGAGCAGTGGCAGTCTTCAGCTTGGACTAATGGAAAGAAGAACAAGAAAGAGACATTATCTTTACATTCCCACTTCTGGCAAAAAAACAGTTTTCTTCTGCTTCCATGTAAACAAGTAGGTTTTATTATTTCTTATTTTCTTTTCAAAAGCTTTGAAACTCAGCCACCAAGGGTATGAAAGAAAAATGCACTGATGAATGTCTTCCAGATTGGCAGCCAGAGAAGAAAAGATCAAAATATATTGCTTAAATAAACGTTTATTAAAAAAGCCTTCGGTTGGTAAATTGAAATGTTTGGGTAAGAGCTGTCATATCTGCCCCAAGTCCATTTCTATGATAAGCAACACTGGTCTTCCTGATTTGAATTCAGTTAATGATAATCCACGAGGTTTTTAATCTCAGTGCCTCATTCATCATTTCCAGGCTACCTGAAGGTGCAGTCAAAAGCAGAGAAGAGATGCATTAAAGCAGATGTGTTCTGTATTGTCCTTTTAATGTACACTCAGCTCATTAACTTTGATTGGTGTCCTAGTGTGGGTCAGCTTCAAAACTATTAACATTGCAACCCTTATCCTAACGTGCACTAGACCCATCAGTCATGTTATGCTACTTCTTATAAAGCAAAGATTTATGTCTTTGCACATATTGTTTGTTTTTCAATCCCTTCCTTTCTACACTCTTTTATTAAGCACACAGAAAGATCTGCCAAGGTCTGGCACAGTAAATAGAGAGGATCCTCCTGCAACACCACAAGAAAGAACCAGCATTTATTTCACCTGGTTTTAACAGGTAATTTTTCTTGGACTTTCCAGAAAAATCATAAGAGGGAAACCACACTCAGAAGTCTCCAGCTTGCTTACTTATTGGATGGACTCTACTGATCTGCTTGCAAAGGTCCCACTACTTCTGAGCCTAGAAATCCTCCCTCACGTGTATTTGGATATCCAGACCATCAATTCTGCTGTCTTCTCACAACATTTTTCAAACCATTCCAATATAGCCCTTCATCTTTGCCCAGCTAAACATGATTCAACCTGTGCCTGCCTGTCAGGTGAGTATTTCTATCGAGTTTCTTTGTGATGGACATTAAACAAAGGAAAAACATAAATAAGCCCAGTACAACTGGATCTTACTATTTTCTACTCGCTGACTTGGACAACTTGTTTTTTGCCTTTGCTTTTCCTGTTGCCTTTGTGCTTCTGGTTTTTATTTCTATTTATTTATCACCTTTAGAGCACAGAATTCCTTTTCTTTGTCTAATGCCAATGCACTAATTTTCAGGAAAACACCACAGCAACTTACCTGAGGAGCTCATATTTGTGCAAGCAACAAACAGAATTGTGAATGAATGAAAGCCAGAAGCAACAGGGTCCCAACTCCTTTGGATAATTAAGGGACTTTTATCTACACAGTTTGCATCAATCAAGCAGTGACCTGATACCTTTCTTGTAAGAACATTTCAAAAACCCCAGCTTTTTCTCAGAGGCTTGGCTCAGTGGTTTGAAACAAACATCTTTCAGACTTTCTGAGAACGGAAAAAAAGCAGTTTTAAGTACAGAACTGGAATGTAGTAGGATTTTGCAGGAAAATGGATACTTCTAACTGCAGATATTCAAAAGTGGTTGCATGGAGAGCAGTTTAAAGCCTGACATATGCACTGTGCTGGGGAGCTCCTGTTAAAAAAAATACTGAAAAACCTCCTGGGAGACAGCCAAGGCCAGGCAAGGTTAACTAAGCCACAGGATGTGCAGAGGTCACCACGTGTGAGTGTTGGAGAGTTCCCTCTGCCTCACTGAAGTCACTCTGAAGATGACTCCTACTTCCATGCATGCATAACATTTTTCCAAAGGCTGCAATTTGAACTGCTGCAGCTGAAGTGGCTAAAAATAAACCAATCAACCAATTTTTAACAACACTTTGCTTTGTATTCTACCATGTTAAATGATCCCTTCTCGTGGCTGGAGCCAAGAATTAGGAACACTAAAACCAAACATTCCTAGTGGCCAATTCTCAGCTCATTCTGAGGTATAAATTTTTTTCAACCACATTTTTAAAGAAATAGTTGGTCATTTAGAGGCAGTACAGACTCAATGGCACTTACAAGCAAAGAACTCAGACACTCGGAGGACTGAGCTCATGCTCAGATAATTGCAGGTTCCAGAAAATTTGCAAGGATGTAACAGATGGCCCTGTCTCAGTCTCCCTCTGGCTACTCCAATTTTATTCATGGAAAGCTTTATCACACCATTAAAAACACATATATGAGGTGTCCCAGTTGCCAGGTATATATTTAGGCAGGGACAAAGTGAGGTCAATAAGAACAAGGAGATTTTGAGAAGAGATGACAGGGCAGGTTGAATGTCTACTGTGAAATAAAGGGTGACAAAAACCTCCCAAATTTCTGGGACTGAAAGGACACACACAATTCACATTCCCTGCCACCTGCTCATAGCAGCACACAGAGGGAATGGGGTCAGGAGTCAGCACACCTTGAAGACACCAGCTTTTAATGCCTCAAAGGAGCACCTTGCTCTTTGGCTACCCTTCTACAGCAACTGCTGTGCCAAAGACTGACTTCATAATTATCCTGCATTCAGGGGTTTCTTCTCCTCTCTGACTACACACAGAAAACTGGCTGTTGATTAGAACTTTATTCAAGTGTCCCTTGGTATCCAGCTCATCTGAAGCATGAGAAGGTAATTTAATTTTCACTCTTCTAGTCCCACAAGCTGCACTCTGGGGGACAATAGGAAAGGAAGCAGTTTGTGGGTCTCAGCTATTCTCCTTATTATCTTAGTGACACTAAAGAAGAGATGAACTATCAATGAATGCTGCCTTTCTCCAGCTGATTCTCTTCAGTTTATGCTTTCTGTACACCCTGAAGACTGCAATTTCAATTGGTTGGGAGTTTCTCACATTGAATATGTCACCTTGTAGTACAAAAGTAGCAGTAACACAGCAGCACAGCTTGTCTCTAAAATATCCCAGCCTTTCCTTATCCAATGTTGGGTTAAAGGGGTCCATAAACCCTTGTTTTCACCAAAAGAAAAATAGTTCATTTAGTAGTGAGATGGAGGGAAATGCCACCAAACCCAGACCTTATGAAATGCTAAATAAAACTCATTTTTCAGAGAGAGGACCTGACACAAAAAGTCCCAGATTCACACAGAAAACAGACTGCAGATATCTCAGTTCACTAAATGACAGGAGATAATGGTGAAAGAGGGTAAGGGGCCCCAGCAATGAGGCTACAAAATTTCTGCTTTCATTTATGTTTGACAGTGAGTGAAGAACATTTTATCTGTCAAGTCATTCAGCAAATGCACTCCTTGGGGATGGAAAAAGGAGAACTGGCTTTGCTGCCAACAGAATAAAAGTGGTGTTTGCTAAAAGAGAAGCTCAGACTTGGGTAAAGCCATTCCACATGTTCAACAGCCCCAGTGTCCATTTTCCTGCTAAATCCTACTATATTCCAGTTCTGTACTCAAAACTGCTTTTTTTCCATTCTCAGAAAGTTTGAAAGATGTTTGTTTCAAACAGCTGTTTGTTCACTGAGCCAAGCCTCTGAGACAAAGCTGGGGTTTTTGAAATGTTCTTACAATCAGTGAAAAGTCTGAGAAAGGTTTCAGGTCACTGCTTGATTGATGCAAACTGTGTTAATCTCACTCTGTAAAACTGCTGCAGTATTTTCAGAAGGTGCATTATTGTCAGTGATTACAGAAACCAAACTGTTTTGGTGCCTTCTGGGTTTCAAGTACTGACTGACAAGACCATGCAGGTAAATATTAATCAGCAGAAAGCAACTGCTGTTGAAGTGCTCTTGACTTAAGATGTAGATAACAACTCAGGTGACAGACCTGATGTTTACCTGATGAAATTAGAATTGTGCATGTTTATAAAAGTGGCAGAGACAACTTCATAATAACACTGCCTTGAAATGGAGTTTATATTTGTTTCAACTTTCAGAAGTCAGCTCAGGAACTTCAGGCAGCACATGAAGGGGAAGTAGGAATAAAGACAATAAACTGAGACTTTCTAAAAGTACCTGCAGGATGATCTAATATAACTGCATTATGATTTTTAAACCACACCTTCAACTGAAAGTTGCCCATCACTAATGAAATCAATATTAAGTTTGGTTTACCTTTCCTCAAAATTTGTCCCTGCTTTGCAAAATAAGCCATGACAAATTCAGTGATCTGCATAATAACAGAATAATTAGCTAATTAGCATGAAAGCAGATACCCAGTGATGTATGCCTGCATGTTCATTAGAAACAAGCATTTCCTGATACAAGTATCTGAAAGAAATCCCAATTTGATAAATAAAATAAAAGCAATTTTCTTTTCCCTTTCAAGAGACTGAACATGAACAGATTTCAGAAAAAAAAGTCAGCAGTGATTAACCTAAAATAAAATGCCTGTTCAAAAAGACCAGCTTAAACATGTGATGATAGGGAAGTTAATTTCCTGAAATTTACAGGTTCTTGTAAAACCTATAGATGCACATCATGAGTTAGATTAACTTTATTTCAAAGTGATATTGTGCAGAACAAAGGAGCTGGAGTTCTTTAACATCTTTTGGGCTTTGCTGCTTAGTATTAAACAGGTTTTATGGGCAGAAAAAATAGCCCACTAATTTAACATCTAGTCACTCACCTTGTCTTTGGTGACTGTTTAATACAAAGTGTATTAAGAACAGTATTAAAAACATCAAATGACAAAGAAGTGGGCTCCCATGTTTTAATTTCCCTTTCTAGCTGCAAGTTATGGCAGCTACCAGTTGGCTGGCTTCCCACAAGCTAAAATCCTCTGTTACTCATACTCCCCCAGGAAGCACACTGCCTAAATTCCCATTTTATCTACTCCCCATGAGGTCTGATACTGTTTGTAAAACATGCAAAGCACAAATTCCAAACGAGCCAGTCCCACTTAGCCCAACCTCTCACCCTCTTTTCTGCAGGGACCACTACTGCAAGATTCTGTGAACTGCAACACAGGTCTTTACAAATGTGCATTTCAGACACATTTTGTTCTGGTTTTCTTTGCTGAATCTTGCCCTGCATCCAGCCCTAATGCATTTATTGGACATGAGATGCAAACCTTAGACAGCAAGCCCCTGTAAAACCTTAATGAGATAACCCAGAACACTGAAAGTTGGCAGCTTTTTTGGGCTATGCATCACTTCTACTTATCCTCTTAACTGGCATGGATTGTGTGCAGGCATGACAGGGCAGAGAAGAGCTGGGATTCCAGGATCTGCAGTGCCAGTCTGAGCACCAGTGCCTGGCAGTCCTGTAGATGAGGTGTGCACTCCTGATAAAACCTCCTGACACTTCTGCTGCTGAGCTCAGAGACATCAGCATTTCACACGACTGGGGGCTGAGGTGATTTAAGCTCTGGGAAGGTTCTGAGCTCTCAGGTGGCTCAGCAAGTTGCTTTGATATATGCTTTGATAAGCAAATTGCTTTGATATATGGTCACCACAGCAGTTCCTCGGCTGCAGCCAGGTGGGTCAGGATTTTCTTTTCCCTTGGGGCAATTTGGGAGACCTTTTTAACCATGCACTGCTGCTCCTCTGAGCATGGGGCAGCCCCACCAGAGCTAAGAAAGCCTGCAGCCTAAAGCTCCTGCCACCCCTGCACTCAGAGCACATCCCCCAGTGCTGCTCTGCCCAGGAGGATTACATATTTTTGGAAAAGTGGACCAGTGTAAGATTGATATAATAAGTGGGTTCCATATCCCTGTCATTTATGCAAAAACCCTTAAAGTCTGTACTGCAATTCCCACACTGGAATGTGTTTTGTGCTTGGCACCTTTTAAGCACAAACAAAGCAAAGCTTTGGGAATTTTTCAAGCTGGAAAGGTGAGACAATGGGTGAGCAAGGAAAGAGCCAGCAGAGGTAATGGCATTTGTCAAGGTCATCCAATCCCTCAATGCAAATGTTGAAAGAAAACAGAAATTATATCAGGCCCACCTGATACTGCTCTTCAGGCTAGTCCAGAGCCATACAATATTCCATTGAAGACACAGTGCTGGGGAGACCACTCCTTCAATTTCCTAACTTCAGGAATTTAAGAAATATTACCCTTTATACACAAAATCCTGTAAGATAATTCTCCAAGGTTTAAAAAAAAAAATCCTCTAAGAGGGAAAATTGTAAAGATCAATCACAGCAGAAAACCTTGTCAGATTAATGAGATACCTCTGTCTGTAATACAGTCAGGGATTTCAGCTGGATCACACTAATTGCCATTAAATGAAATCATCAGCTTGCTCTCTGGTCCAGACTGTATGGCAAGCCTGACAATGAATATATTCCCACTGAGGAAAGCAAATGACAATATAAGGACAGAATGGAACAGAATAATTTCCATTGCAAGAACTATTTCCCAGCCTATGAAATCACCAACTCTGTACTAACAGAGATGATTGCCAAGTGCAGTGTGTGCTCATTTATATTGGTCTTCCAGGAATTTTCACTCCATACAGATGTGTTACCAAGAGATTTATGCAATCTGAACACAACAGCAGCCCAGACCCATATTTGGGATGATATCTGGGATAATATGGGTTAAGACCCATATTATTTTAGGATTTTTTGTAGTTTTATATTTACTTAGATATACCAAATATTAAGTGGAATTTTATGAAGAAAAGATTTAACATTTAGACAGAACATGCAATATTTGGCATCACAGTAAACTGCACATTAGGGATGCAAGTTTTGCAATAATACTGTTCACCCTTCCACCCTACATACTCCTTTGCATTCTCATTCAGCATTTGGTAGCTACAGTGAAATTCTCAGTAATGACAAAAGAAGACAGTCTTGTAATTAGAGATCCAAATTTGGGTCCAAATTGGGCCCAAGTCCAATGAGGACCATAGAGATACTGACTTAAGAACTTTCTTAATGGGTTCCAAATCAGATGTGACCTGACTTTGGCACGTGGCAGCTGACAGCAAGGCACATCAACCCAGATTTTCAGAACCTGACTATCCAAAAAGAACCTGAGGCAGACACTTCTGTGCTCCATCTACAATTCCAAAAATCACATATAAAGTCCAGGAAAAGTCTACTAGTAAAAGACTTTGTACCTCAAATATCAAATTTTTTGATTGTACATCAAATAAATAAAAAATATCAAACTTCTGTATCTTTTAAGAAACATTCAGATCTGGTCAGATCTCACAGGCCAGATGTATCTCCATGCAAGTTTTTAGAGACCCAGTGAACTCCTAACAAAAATTAGATCAGCAGATCTGGCATAAATATTGCAGCATACAAAATTTTTTACTTTAGAGGAAAACAAGCAAAAAAAAAGAAAGTCTCAAACCTTTTTTTTTAAAATAAAGGTTAAAGCAGTCACAGACACTTCTTATGCTTCCAAAGAGCCAGATGGTGAACTGAGAACAACTGTGCCTGGAGTAAAATAAAGATTCTCTGGAAAATGTACCCCTGATTCTCCACCCTTACTGGACAATATAATTTTCTGACTTAAGCAACCCACAGTTCCCAGAGATAGAGAATGGATGGAGGCTTGGAGCAGTTGAACTGACTAATGGAGACATTGTCAGTTTATTATTCTTTGATTATTTGTGCACATTTTTAATATCCTGCCATTTGTACCTAACACAAACAAGAAAGAGCCAACCTGCTTGAAAAGGAGATGCTTGGCATGTCCAGCTCTCTGAAGATACTCTGGACTTATCATAGTGATAATATAAATATAATACCTCTACTGAGAGGAAACTTCACAATCATTTATGTAGCAGTCCTGTTATTCCATAAAAAACAGGGAAAACAGCATTGCAGTGATTTTAAATCAGTGGTCTTTGGTATGGTAAAAGCTTTAATGGCAGGCAGTGCTGAAAGTTTTGAAGAAATAAAAGGGCTCTGGTTTGCAGTTTACTATTCCATGTTTCAGAGTTGACAGTCTGGACAGATAAGAAAACAGAAAAGAAGGTAAATGTGAAGAGAAACCTCAGAGAAAACTTAACTTCCATCTTCCTTTCAATGAGACTGACACCCAATAAGAAGGACAGCTAAACACCCTTTCCCAAAAGACAAATCTGTATCTTGCTGTGGGCAAACAGTGGGACTGGGATCATGTGGAAGATTAGGGGCTGTTTGCTTTCAGGTTTTCTGTGCCTTGCTAGTGTTCTCCTGAGCTGGTCTGCTGTCCACAAAACCATTCCTCGTGACACAGTTGGTTGTTTCTTACATCTCCTTTTCTGCCCATTGTCCATCAACAGTCTCAGCATCAGCAGCACACATAAAAATGCTACAGGCTTTCCATTTCCCTTGACATACATGAGCTGGAAGATTTCACACACTTTTTAGCTGGTGGCATTCAGTGCAGCAGCTTGTATGTAAACACAAAGAAAGATTCCAAATACAATCAGAAATTACATTGTTCATGCAAAAAAAAAAAAAAAAATGTAAACATCTTTAAGGGCAAATTGCTATTCATAATGCTGAGGGGCACCCCAACAGTCAGAATAGGCAAGTCACAAATCATGAGCTCTTATTTTGATCTATTTGGACTGTGAAATTCCTGTTTTTAAATGAACAATTCCATGCTATCATGCTTCTAAAAAATTTAAAAATCAATGATGTGGATCAAATGCTTTCAACAAAAAGAAAAAATAAAGCTCCTTCTGATATTTTGTAACACATCAGGAAAGGTCAAGTGTTCTATGGAAATAAAAAAAATTATAAAGACACCTTCTGCCAGTCCCTAAGCTATTAAAATGTAAAGATAACAAAGCAGGGCTGGTTTTTGCCTTCTTTATCGATGTTCAATTTTGTTAAAACCTTTTTGTTGTCCTGGTTACTGCAACTGTGGGCTTCAATCTGGCTTCTTGCAGCTGTCCCCATTAAAATATTAAAAAAAAAATCCTGCCTGCTTTGATTTATAGCTTGTTCTAAGCCTAGTGAACTAAACTCATCAAGTCTTGTATCAGCTGACAAATTCTAGAGGTCTCATTTTATATTGTCTTTAAGGCCAAGGTAGAAGCTTCATTTTGCTTCAATTGTTGGATTTTCAGCCAGAAAAATCCATGTAACTCCTTTGTAGTGAGTGTAGCTCAGCCTGTTCATCCCTGCCACCCAGAGCCCCCTCACTACACACACCAGAGCAGCAAGTGCTGTGTGTTCCTCTGGGCTGCCATGTGCCACCACGTGCCACCATGTATCCCTCTCTGCTGCCATGTGCCACCACGTGCTGCCATGTGCCCCTCTCTATGCTGCCATGTGCCACCACGTGCTGCCATGTGCCACCACGTGCTGCCATGTGCTCCTTATGCTGCCATGTGCCACCACATGCTGCCATGTGCCCCT
>VZTT01018590.1:0-22609 GCA_013400855.1 Buphagus erythrorhynchus | reverse complement strand
TACTGAGCCCAGCACCAACAACGTAGAAAATCAAAATATGTTCTGTATCCCATGCTCAGTCCCATACACACAGTCACAGAAACATTTGGGCTGCAAAAGACCTCCAGGATCATGGAGTCCAGCCTCTGCCTGATCCCTGTGGCACTGAGTGCCATGTTCAGTCATTTCCTGAGCACTTCCAGGGGTGGTGACCCCTCCAGCTGCCTGGGCAGCCAATTCCAATGTTTAACAGTAGTTTCCATGAAGAAACTGCTATCCCATAGTGTGGTAACCCCATAATAAATATCCTGCTGCAGATGGTTCTCTTCAGGATTCTCCAGGAAGAAGAGGATGCTGATTTGTCTGCCAAGCTTTTGGTTTGATGTACAGCAGAAAAGAGGGATTTGATCAGCCTGAGCTGAGTCCATTGTACTGGCATTTCCACGTGCCACATAAACAAAAAAACCACCCTGTAAAATATGTCAGTGACATTTGCAGTGTTCTGAAGTTTAAGTCATCAATTATTCAGCCAGTCCCTTGTTTATTGCCTCAATAACCCACGAAGGAAAGGTGAAAGGCTAACCAATGAAAACACTGAATATTAAAAAGGTTAAAGTGCCTTAAAAGTTTATGGTTTTGCTACTGACTACACTGAGGATATAAATGATGTTGCCTTGTTCTCGTGCCAATGACATGAAAGCAGGACAAAAACCTGATCTTCTGGGAGAAACTCTACAGGAAATCAAGTGTTGCAAATTTAACTCTTTCTGTTTGCAATCTGCAGGGTTTCACCTCTTGAGATAAAGCAAATGTCATAATCTGGGTGAGAGGATCCAACAGCCCCCAGTTACAATTCAGATGACTGATATCCACATTGATTAACACTTCTCATAGATGTAGTTCTAATTCTGAATATGTTATTGGATATCTGAATGCCATATTATCTACCCACTGTGGTTAAACAGATACAGTGAATAATGCATTCCCATTTGACTCTCTTTGATCATTTCATTTTTGTTTCAAAGCTGGCACAGAACAGCTGCTTAAGGTACAGAGCTCAAAAGAAACCCTAAATCTGAATGACAGACACTTGATGAGGTGCAAAGCCTGCAGGATGTGCTCCCTAAGGGACACACAATGCTCAGGACTGCAGATACTACTATTATTATTATTATTATTATTATTATTATTATTACTATTACTATTAATCATTCACATAGGAAAGTATATTGAAACTAATTATCCCAACTACTCCTTAGAAAAACAACTTCAGAGATCTTATCTGCTGAGGATAGAAGAATTGGTTAATTGATATAAGTCCTGTGGAACCTTAAAGCAAATGAAACAAATATAGTGAAGTTTTGCAAGAATTTTGATTAGATTCAGTTGTACTTTTTCCTGTTAAAGAAATAAGAAACAAAAGAAGTTCTAACAGAAACATAAGTCTGTTACATCAGTTTAATCATCTCCATTTAATTACATATTTAAGATTAAATATTTAATGACTATTTCATTCATATTCCAAGAAGTAATATCATGTGCTCCTACCAACTTAGCTGAAAATGGTAAAAACCTGTAATCTCAGGCTTTGGTAATATACTTGAAAGTCACTTAACAGTCTGACTGCTCTAACCCTATACCATACCAATGTTAAACAGATTACAGGTAATGAAAAGAATTAAAGAATTCATTTTCAGGGGGAAATCTTACTGGAATGTGAGAGCTGCAATGACAAACTGATGCTAATCAATGTATTTTATTCCATCTTAAAAGGTCAGCAGGTCAAAGACGAATGAAAAGATGTGAATAAATTTATGGGTCATTTTTCAAAGTAAAAAATCATTGTCAGATTGATAGGTCCAATTAAAGAGATTAATTTAAAAACCAAAATATTTTATCCTAAAATGTATTTTAGCCCTTCCTAATATTTAACAATAGAGGACATAGAAGGAAATCCATGTACTAGAGAGCTGTAAGTTCTTTCTAAAAGTAATACATTCCCTAAGAGTGAGCAGCAGTTGAATGTGTTGTCCCTAAGGGCTGCTGGAAGAGCAGTAAGGTCACAGCAAAGAGGATCTGATAGATACTTTTAGGCTGCTGTACAGCAGTGCTGGAACAAGTGTCAAAATATTGTGGCCACCTCTTGTGCCCACACTTTCAAAATAACTATTTTAAATAAGTGAAAAGATTTCAGAGAAAAAAACTGCATTCAAAGGCTGGGTTAAAGTCTTTGGAGACAAAAGTGATTTTAAAAAGATATTAAATAGATTAGCTTAGGGGAGAAAAATATCTGCTACTGAAGAACTCTTGAATTTGGTCACAGGTGGCATAACAAGAAACTCTAGGAGGAAGTCACGCCTGACAAATGCAAACTCTGCTTCAACAGTGAGAGTAATTAACTAGTTAAAAAGAAATAAAAAAGAATAAAAATCTGGAAACCATTGCTTGATTCTGTATCTTCACATCAGGAGTCTGGAAGTTGGGCAGAGACAGATTATACAGTGTCATCATGACTAGAAAATTTAATATACAAAAAAACTTACTCTGATCAACTCCATGGAAGAGAAAATTCATTTACTGAAGACAGGGGTTATACAAAGGTTCTTATCATTTTATGAGCCACAGTATTTTGAAGAACAGGTGTGGATTACACACAACTGCACCACATTTTTACAGCAGAGGTAAGCCTGTACATTTTCCTGTCAAACTGGTTTTGACTAAATTAACACACTGCATTAAAGGAACAGTTTTCTCCCCTATAAAAACAACCTCCACATCCTGAAATTGCTCAAGCAGAGAAAAACTAAGGATTAGGAAGCACAGCTGATGTAACTCACATCCCAAAAGTCAGGCAGGCAGTCTCAGCTTCCTGAGGAGCACCAAGCTGCCCTTGCAGGTGGAGTGTCAGCCCAGCTGCCCCAGGCAGCAGCCAAGGGTTCATGGAGAGGATGAAGCTTCTGCTTCATCTCTTCTCCACAAAAGTGCTCCCACGTGGGGCAGAGGCTGCTGTGCTGGCAGCCAGGAGAGGAAATCCCCACTTCAGCTTCTCAGCCAAACCATGAAAGCCAGCTAGGTGGGGTCTACTGCCACGGGTCTCTGGGCTACCTAGGAACAGAGCCTAGACAACATCAAGGGAATAAAAAGAGGTGTTTATTAAAAATAAATTTATTAAAAATAAAAGAAGGATTTATTGAAGAGCCTTCAGGTACATTTTGGGCAGACAAAGCCCCCATATCCAAAATGAATGATGGGTCATGGATTTTCACACTTTTATAAGTTTGGNTTGTGTCTGCCCAAAATGGGAAAGCAGCAGCTCACACTGGATATGGAGTTTGGAGTTATACACTAAAGAATTGCAGGATTACAAGTATATGAAAAATATAAAAGCTAAAATCCTAAGGCATCATCATTTCAAAGCCAAAGACCCAGACCCAGGGGCTCTGTCCCTGTCAGCTGGGGGGTATCACTGTCCCTGCCACACAGAGCCCACACACTGCAAGCAATTCCAAGAGTTCAGGGCCAGCATTCAAAAGCTGCTCATTTGCACCAGGTTTGACTGAAGTTACCCCTTTAAAACAGGTGTATTTTATCTTTATAACAGGATCACAGCCTTACTAAGGGCACTATTTTACTCAGCACTGAAATCCCTTGTTAATTGGAGAGTTGGAAAACAGATTTAAATTCTCAAATGTTATAAAAACCCTCCAAAATCAGTTAAATGTGACTATGTTAAATGTTGCAGTATCTTTAAATGTCGATTACATCATTGTTTGTGCCAAGGCATATCTGCAGAAGGCTGAGAATTTCGGAATACTCCACAAAGCTCTCCATCAGTCTGTCAGAGGTCTGTAGCTGTCTCTCATGCTCTTTTTTAGCATAAAAAGTAACACAGCGTGTAAGGCACCCACTCATCACTGGCTGTGCCTGACAGGAGGGCTCTGGGGAGCCCAGAGCTGCTGATGCTGTGACTGACTGTGAGCTCCATGTGACACAGGGAGGATCCATATATAGATCCCCAGGGCAGCAGCACTGCTTTGTCCACAGGCACAAAGCTGCATAAAAGGCATTAAATGCACATGGCTGAGCTAGAGGAGAAAAGCACAGGAATGATGCAGGTTTAGTGTCTCAGAGGAAAGGTTTCAAGGGTAAAATCACAAGATCACATTTTCCCTATCACCAGCACAGCCCCTGCTGCTAAATGAGCAGTTGTTTTTGCAGCCAGAGGTGTGGGGTGTGGTAACTGTGCTGGATGAGCACTCACCATGGGGAGCTCTCCCATTCTGTGCTGCCCTGCCTCATTTTCATCAGTGTCCTGCTACTCTGTCAAGCATGCTAAAGCACCAGCTGTGAGCTTTCCCTGAGCTCCTCAGCTCAATCACACTGTGCACACAACCCAGGGAACAGACCCAGTACAGCCTGCACCCGGTGGGGTGGGAGTGCAGATAACCCATGGTGGACAGCTCGAATCTGAAGTAGAAGATAATTTACAAGTCGAGAAAAGATATCAAGTTTTTCCTTACTAATGAAGAAAAACACGAGTTAACACAGGTCAGCTCTTGGTATGTTTAAGTGAATGCTTTATTTTAGTTTTTAATTTTATGATAATGCTGATTTAGGAAGGCAAAGGGCTCCTACAACAGAGGCATGGGAAGGATTGTTTGAAAATGATGCAGAGTTAAGTATGTGCAAGGTTGCACTTAAGCACATGCAAATCATTTCAGCTTGAACATCAAGACCATCCCCTGTTCATTTTACAATTACTGTTCCATAAATCAGTCAAGAGACCATATGAAAAAATATAAATAACAGTAGACTGGGGAAGAACCTCCAAAAGTCCAAGGTGTAAGCTCTGCTTCTATAAATTTTACCCTTTCTTGCTCACACTTTACCATATTATTCCCAATTTCCAGTGGCTGGTTCAAACCAAAGCAAAAGCAACTTCTGGCTTTTCTCTGTCAACAGTTTAACCTTGAGACTAGAAGCTCTTGGAATGTGAACTGAAGGTTCCCCTTTCCCAACATCCTTCTGTGCTGAAATCAAGAGGCATTTGCAAGCCTGAAACACATTGTGGCATTTTCTAATCTGACAAATGCATTCTCTCAGTGATGTTCTGGCCTGAAAGGACTATTACAACACACTCCACAAGTGTCATCACTGTCAGGCTAGAGGAAGAAGGTGAGCTGGAAGGGAATCCCAGGGAGGTGTTTTACACAGTGCTGTTGCTATGTACCTGCAGTTACATTTCTGAACACAAAATACTCAAACCTGGCTTCTCTACTGTTGGCTCATGAAGAATCTAAAACTCTTTACAACCTCTTGTGTCCTTCCCAGCACAGTCACCCAACCCCAGCCAACCTGGCAAGGGAGTGGGCACCTGTAGCTGTGCTCAGGTCATTCTGGGCAGCAGTGACCCAACATGACCATCCCTCCTGGGGAGAGCTGGCTGCTGCTCTGCTGGAAGCTCCCCTTCAATCTGTCAGGCTGAGGAGCTGCTCAGGACTTCCAGCTGGGAGATCAGTGTGGATCCAGCCTTGGGAGCTGCTCCTCCATCACTGTGCAGCACAGGTTCCAGTGCTGCTGCTTGGCACAACAGCCAAGGTCACACAAAGCCATGGGCTGCCACGCTTCAGCTGCTTTCAGTGCCAATGCCAGACCATTAAATTAGCTGTAAAAAACATCAGATTGAAGTGTTGAGGTACCAACAGACTAGATACCCTTCTCTGTTTCCAGAGTGAAATAAGCAACTTAGCACAGCCACTCTTAGGACAGTGTACAGAGTTAATATGGAGTAAATTAA
Organism: Buphagus erythrorhynchus; assembly: GCA_013400855.1. Taxonomy (NCBI): domain Eukaryota; kingdom Metazoa; phylum Chordata; class Aves; order Passeriformes; family Sturnidae; genus Buphagus; species Buphagus erythrorhynchus. The sequence goes on along the minus strand of VZTT01018590.1, from coordinate 16,833 downwards.
TGTGCTGGCTCATAAATTGTGTACTTGTAAAAAGAGCTATGAGATGATCAGGGTTTGTATTTACCCCCTACCTTGTGTGGAAAGTCAAAGGCAGAGCAAATCATTGCATCCAATATATAAAACAGGGCTTTATTGCATCCTGACCCATAGCTGTACTTAGCATCTTGTAACCCCCCTGTCATGGGTTATGTTCCTTCTGTGCTGTCCACTTCCTCATCACATGTTTTTGCAGTTTCTGTGACACTCAGCAGAGAGGAAAAGATTAAATACTGAAAACTGAGCTTGTCACAAATAATATTTGGAAAAAACCTCACCTGTGTTACCCCATGCAGTGCACAGATCTGTTGGGATGGTGAGGAATGTGTACCCCCAATGTGTTTTCTTCCTGTGTGCAGTGTAGGTGAAAATTTCAACAGAAGAAAAGTTAAAATAGCAAAGAAGCAGCCAGTGCTGTGCCTATGGATTCATTTCAGGCAGGGATATCCCCAGGCTGTCTCCAGCAGCCCAGACAAGCAAACCTCAGCTGCAAAACCACACAAAAATCACACAGAAATCACACAGCTATAGCTGCTAGAAATCCACTGCACAAGTGTCCAGGGCAACTTTGGTGGAAAAACAACTCCACAGGGAATGAAAACTTAAAATAAAATATACAGCTGATTAAACTGTTAATTGGAAAATATTTTTGTGATAGTAGTCTAATTGGAAAAACTCTAGACTAGGCATCAGTCTGGGCTGAATTTCCACTTCTAAAGCTAGTTTGTCTGTGTCCCTTAAAAAAAGGCACCTAAATGTGCAGCTACTGAATTCTCACAGGCACATCCTGCCAAGCATGCAGGAACTATAAAAGGAATTAATCTGACCCAATGGATTTGTAGCAAAGATTTACATGATAACACACCAAACCAAGCATGAGAACCACAGTATTGGTCATCTAAAGAATCATCAGTTGTTAGAAGCGTTTTTCTGCACAACATTTAAAAATTTGGACCTCGCAGGGGTAAAACCAATCCCCAGTGTGTCACAGGATTTTTAACCCCTTATGTCTCTGCCTTCTGGAGTGTTTTGCTCACACAGAGCCCAAGGACAGAGCACTGGCCCCAGTCTGACTGCACTCTGCAGCCAGAGGAAAGCTCTTTAAAGCTCTTTAAAGCTCTTTAAAGCTCTGCTCCCCCTCATTCCTCTCTTGCCTTGTCCATGGAGGCTGGAGGCTTTTGAGGAAAGGACTGTTTTTAAGATTTTATACTCCCTAACTGCAGCCTCAGGTACAAAACACGCTCTTTAAACATAATTTGTGAATACACTGTATTAACCTTTCACTTTGTATCATGATTTAACCTCAAAGTATAGTATTTCAGTGTGTATATTTGTGTATATTAACTTTAGTTCTGGTTTACAAGGTAAACTTTCAACTTACTATTTTCCATTTGCACAACCCAGTCAAAGACAAACATATTTTAGTGAGGGGTAAATTGATGGATGACACAAGCTGAAAGGGCTGCTCAGTAGCAGGCCCAGTGAAAAATTCACCTCTCAGTGACCTTAAAGTAAAAAAAAAAAAAAAATCTATAATTTTTGGACAGCGCCTAGTGAGCTGATGTGTACATGGCAGTCTGAACAAGAATGTCATGAACTGAACTGTGCCCACATGTATGCCATACTGGCACTGAGGGCTGTCCCTTGGCTCTTGTGTTACAAGAATGGATGCTGAAAAGAAAACAAACAAAAAACAAATCCCATATGTGTTGCACACCCAACAAGTTGGAAGTTCTTATNTACTGTGCCCACATGTATGCCACACTCTGGCACTGAGGGCTGTCCCTTGGCTCTTGTGTTACAAGAATGGATGCTGAAAAGAAAACAAACAAAAAACAAATCCCATATGTGTTGCACACCCAACAAGTTGGAAGTTCTTATTTATAATATCCTGGACTGCACACCAGAGTTGTAAGGCAAAAGCACACACTGTGGGCTGAAGTGTATCACCTGTTTTGCAATAAATGCATGGAACCAGTGCTGAATTCCCATTAATGGACTGCTCCAAAATCCATGTAAAGCAGTGATTTGGAAAGAAAGCACATTTTCTAAGTTCAGTGATCTGGAGCTGAAGGTTGTGAGTTTAATTTTGGGAAGCTAGGTATATAATTTGGGTATGAGCTTTCTCCATTTGTATTGCAAATCAATTTCTCACATGTTAAATTTATTACTTCGTTGAAAAGTTGCTAAAAGCAACTGAAGGTAATGAATTCTCCAAGTCATTGCTACCATTGTTATCTATGATATAAAAGAGGATTTTAAGTAAGTTTAATTAAAAAGCCAATGTCAAGGCTTTGGGCACATCTGGACCAGGAGTGAGGCAACCCTTGGCCAGCAAGCTGAGAATCAGCCACTGCAGGCATACACTGGAATTTGGAACATTAAAGCCCCTTGCTCTTGCCAACCCAAAAAGATGGAAACAAACCCAATGCAATTAGTGTGATTTTTGACATGCTTTACAGTGCTGTCAAAGAGCAAACAGTGCTGCACAGCTCCCACTGCAGCTACAGGCAGCAATGAGAGGATTTCCCTCTCCAAAGACAGAGGGTAGAAATAACTGGGTCCACTTCTGCACTTTGTTTCACATCAAGATCTGCCTCCAGGGAAGTGCAGTTCAAGTTTTATCAGTTTCAGAAATCCCACCTGGCTGATCCCACACAGGCATCAGTAAGCCCAGAGCAGATGAGTGTGTCAGCAGAAGACATAATGGCAAATGAGGATGGAGGCTCTTAATGCCTGAAGCTTTATCAGTGGAGATTCAAGGTGTTAGAGGAGAATTTTCAAGAGCATCCAAAGTCACTGTAGCTTTGGGAAAAGGTCATGAAAACTACAGCAAGCAATGACTACAGCAGAACTGGTGCTTTTACACACCTGACTTTCACTTTGGAAAGGGTATTTTTCCTGGTGACAATGATAAATGGAGTTTCAGGTTTGATATTTCTTTCCTAGCAAGTATTTGGGTCTTTCAATGAATACAAGGGACTGGCAAAAGAGATAGGTTTTTGCAATGATTTTTTGCAAAGTTCTTCTCTACCTGGAAGCAATGAACACCCACCTGGTTCCAGCCCACACTGCACTGTACTTCTAAACCCTCAGAAAAATAAAACCAGTTCCATCCCTCACGTTGTCTGAATAAATCCCACTTTTACTAGAGCCAGGCTTGCTTGTGCAAAGAGTAAGAGCACAGAACAAAATCAGAAGCCTTCACATGCCCTAGAAGGTGAGATTGAGAATATGAAATATGTTATTCTACTGGAAAAAAAAGGCAGAAGAGAGATTAGAGTACGAAAGCACTAAATTATAATGACACAACTATTTAATTATTTGTACTCATACAATAAGAAATGAAATAATAGTGTAGATAGCCAAAGTCCCCCTATTCCCCCCAGCACCCCAGCAAGGCTACCACAGATAACAAGGCATATGCTGATCAATAAGATGCTCTCAGCCTGCTCATTTATGCATTAATGAAAAGTGTGCAGCAGTTCACTCAGCTGATAAAGATTCCCACAGGGGACTATGTCCAGGGGAAAACAAATTATCAAAATGAACGAAAGTGATTAGGGGAGGAAAAGAGCTGATGGAGAGCAGCCAGGGGAGCAGTGAGACCCAGCAGTGTGAGTGCTCCTCTCCTCCCTGTGCACCCCCTTCCTCCCACCAGCTCACAGGGACAGCAAGGAAACATCCCAACACTGAGCTGTCTGTACACTGAAAAGCAGCCTGCATTTCACCCAGTCTAAGCCCTTTATTTTAACAGTGTCCTGCACATGGACACTTCTCTCTAACCCAGCAGGAAACCTTCCTACCAGCAGCTACTGACACAGTGCCAAAAGCCTGGCTCTGGCTTAGAAACCACATTGCCAGTGCACCTGTGGCATTAAGGGCACTTGAGAAGAAGCCAGGCTAGCCCAGTGGCTAATGTCATTGTCCATGGCCTCTGCTAACAGCATCAGCTCAAACTCCTGAATGCAGAGAGTGGCTGTGCAGAGCCCTGTGCTGAGTTCAGAACCAGTGGTGCCTTTTTGGGGCTACCTAAAAACAGAGGGCAGACAAAATTCAGGGAATAAAAAGCAGGTATAAGTATTGAAGGGCCTTCAGGTACATTTAGGGCAGACAAAACCCCCCCAGGGGCTACACCCAGAAATGGATGACAGGTCCCAGGTTTTCACACTTTTGTAAGTTTGGTCCATTTGTATGTTGGGGGTTAATCTTGCAATTACAGCTTCAGGTAATGAAGTCATTTACCCCAAGTTTGCTCCCCCCAATTCACTTTTGTTCACATTTCTCAGGGCTGAGACAGTGAGGTGTCCTTGATTCCTAGGCCTAAAGAAAGTATTGCTTTGTCTGACAAAAGTGGGAAATGGAGTATGGAGTATGGGGTATGGAGTATGGGAGTATGGGTATGGAGTTTGGAGTTATACACTAAAGAATTGCAGAGTTACAAATACATGAAAAAAACAAAAACTAAAAATCCTAATGCATCACCAGCACCACATCCCCAGAGCTCAGGAAGGGATGCCCAGCTTCAGTTTGCTTTCTGTTCTCAGCTCCTCAAAGAAACCCAAACTCAACCAAACATCTTACTGCCTCCTTCTGCTTCTGCAGAGAAAATGAGCTTTTGGAGCATTCAGAGCAGCAGAGGATTTTTCAATTGGCAGCACATACCCTGAATTTGTTATGGCACAAATACCTTTGTGCAGCATGTGAGGGAATAAGGTTGCTGCATATGTAGGGTATGGATTTTTAATACAGTGATTTGGCACTGAGGAAGCTACAATTTTCTATTAGAGAGGTCATGGCTTCTCACAAATGAGGTCAATGTCAATAATTCTGGTCACATCTACATTCCAGCTTGGTTTCTGCTTGTTTCAATTCACCCTGTCATTGCCTGTGACAATTGGGTAACTATGCTGTGAAATAACATCGTTTTGCCAAAAAACCAACTGCTCCAGCACTGATTGGAATAATGATATATTAAATTATATAATAATTAATAATGATATATTTAAATAATCTGTAAAAACTGTATAAACTACATGGCAGTGAGAAGCTCAGTATAAACAGATGACCTTATTATAATAGAGCTTGAGTACCAAGTTGCCCTAAACAGCAGTATAAGGTACATATAAAACCTGTGTAATGCAGAATCAGTGTCAGCTGAGATCAGATATAACAAATCTGCATGTGTAGGCTGTCCAAAGCAGCACAATAAAAAGGAGAGAAGAGCAATGTTCCCCATCTCCTCCTGATGGAGCATTTTACAGCACTGTAGGTGCATATATTATGTGTGGAACTGTGGGGCTTGTTCTTCCTTTTAGAGAGCTGTGCTTAGAAAGAAAGGGTGGCAGATGTAAGGAGAGAAAACTCATTTCTGAGCTGCACCATGAATGAGCTTTTGTGGCTTCCCAAAGGAGAGAAATGAATCTGAGCACAGGGGAAAGCAGAGCAGCTGAAGTTACAGGGAAGGCACTACAGGGAGCAGCAAAAGGGGAATTTGCCTGCAGTTTCCCATCACTGAGTCTTCCCCAATTGACTGAAAGCTAAGGCAGCAGCTCCATTAGTGCTTTATAGAGTTCACAAATCAATGTGAAATTCCATATGCTTTGCTGAGACACCAGCACAAACATGTTTAGGAGTATTTATTCCCATCTACAGTGTGTATGTAAGTGTGCAGAGAGATGGGGGCCCCTCCTCTGCATCCCATTTGCATGAAGTCAAACAAAATTGATGTGGTATTGGCAAGGGATGTAGGAGGATTCACAGAGCCATGCCACTGAACTTGTCAGCCTGAATATTTCATTCTGTTATTGGAAATCATTATTCTCACTCTCCAGAAATCTCCCTGTATTTTGAGTGGCTTGTGAAGCAAATGGAACTGCACCAGTAAAGCCATTCAGAATATAGAGTGTCATAGCAAAAATGCAATGTATCTTGAGAATTAAACACTGGTATTGAGCTCCTTGCCAGGTTAATCACTTTTCTGCCAGTAGTTGTATTTCATCTTTCTCTGTTAACACAGGTACACCTTCCTGCAATAATCAGACATGGAGAACACAATCTGTTTCAGCTGGAGGAAACTCATGACTTCCAGTACTCAGAAGTAACTTGTGGTGAGCCCAGAAAGGGAAATTCCCTTTGTTTCACTCTCCCTGTGCTGATCCAAATAGTGTCTGCCCTGTAATTTCAGCCATTCTGGCTTCCACTCTGCTAAAAACTTTAGTGCTTTTTTCTTTTAATAGTGCATTAGAATCAGGGAGACACATGGAACCAGCAAAGATGGGCAGTGAAATGTAGCCAAACTCACAAAATAGCTGTGAAATTTTACACACTAGACAGAGACATAAGATGAAAACAAACCTACAAGTTGTTACAGGGATGCCTACGCAGATTTTTCCCAACATCTTTTCAGTCCAGTCCCATATGGATTCAAAAGGTGGGTTCATCTCCTAGAACACTTCTGAGGTAAGGTTTTTTTGGGGGTTTTTTTGTGCTAATTTCCATAAGCAACACACTGATGTGTAGGGCTGTGCTGCTCCTCAGAAGGGGCTGGGTTCCTACAGCAGAACACACTCTGTCCCTGTCACAGCAGCATCCTGGGCCAAGCTGTGACCATCACCTCTCACCATCCTACCCCATGCAAGGCACCTGCACTAATTTCATCACTACTGCAAGCAGCATCACTGCATCTCAAAATAAGCCACTTGAACACAGAGAAATTTCCCAAATTCTGTATTTCTGTTTCTTTTTAACAATGCTCAAGCTTGCTAACAATATGCTGCAGCACAATGGAAAATTGTCATTTATAAAATAATGTAAAATCTAGCTGGTCTGTGGGAATAAGATAAGGGCTGTTTATCAACAGGAATAAAATGACTGAACTTGGAAATAAGATGGTGGATATCCTTCATTTGCAGGCTGCACAGATGCAATTAGCCACACAAAGGAGGTATTCAGCATTTCAAAAATCTTAGTGCACTGATGCATCTTACTAAAACTATCTGCAATGAAAGGTTCTGCCTCGGAATTCTATTAATTTTAAGCACAGAAAATTTAAAATTCATTTAAAGTGATGTATTCTAAACCAAGTTGATCTGTTTAAATGATGTATATATTCTTGCACACAAATATCTATGCTTGTACTAGCCTGTGATAAGATTTCAGTCATTTTTATTTTCTATTAAATATCTATGTAATTGACACTAACATTTTTTATCTCATTTCGTTCAGCATGCACAGTCATTTATAGTTCTATACAAATAACATCTGAAGTGAGAATACAAAATAAAGCCTTTTCTCTTAATGTGAAAATTTAAAAACTCTTTCTATAATTTATTTTCTCATTTCTTTTCTACCAGATTGTACTTGCATTTAGTATCACTTCAGCTGAAGTATAAAGTAAATTTCTCACCCAGAGACTCCATCTTCAGGAGAAATATCTGTTTCCAGGCTTTGTATAGCCTATTTAACATTTTTCATATTAAATCTCTCCTAGATGAATCCAGTATATTGCTCAGCAGTTATTGAAATTTATGAACATGTTTAAGCTTTTTCATACTGCTGTTAACCATGATGATTGCCTCCTTTAAATCTTTCATTTTATAGCTATCACTTCAGCAGACTGTGGTGGTGACATTCATGAATTTCTCAGATCACAGCCGTGCCCGTACTTAACATTTTGGGGTAGAGTTTTGCTTCCAAAGCCATTCCTGCACTGTCTGCTTAAACTCTGGTCTAAAATCCCAAAGTAGTGCAAGAGCCATGTGAGGAAAGGCAGGTCTGCCATCAGGACACTTGCACTCATTTCCCAGAAACCTGCATTAATTTCCTGGGAAACTCGTGAATTCTTGACACACACCCCTCACCAAACACAAGCACACACATCTGTGCACGTAGTGTAGGAAAAATCAGAGACGACTTGCCAGCCAGGGGGAAAATTCTCTCTTTCTCTCCACACTGGAGGTTTTTTACAGCTGGAGCAAGTTCAAATTGCAGCTTAGAAAATAGAAACTCAGGTAAAACAATTCTGTAACCAAGTATGTGAGTTCAGGCTTCCCAAAGATCAGGGCTGGAAGAAGAAGGCTGACCTTCCCAAAATCCCAGTTCTGCTCTCACTCATGCAGCCAAGCCCAAAGATGATGAAGACACAAACTATGCAATGAACATAAATGCTTTTCTTCTTCCCACCTGCCCCAATCCTCAGGGCAGCAGCACACAAATATATCCTTGTAGCTAATCCTGCAGAGCAAACCCCTAGGAAGAATCTCTCTCTTTGTACAATGCAGCCATATTCAGAGTTCCCAGCAAGAAAACACTGAATTTCTATGCAAAAACCATAGAGAATCCAGTAGTGGTTATTGGTGAATTTTATTTGTTCTAAATAAACAAATATTTCCTGTTTTGCACCAGGGATATACCATGTTGAGGGTATATCATTGAGACCTCAGGACTTGAATAGTTCAGAGTCCAAGAGAGTTCCTTACTTGTGGAGTAACACAGTTCTGCTAGAAATGCTAACAGCTCTGAACACACTGGCTTTAGGCATAATTTACAGTTCTTCCCAGCCTCACTAACCCTTGCTTTAATGCTTAATTTTTCCTGGTTATAAACAGTGGTGAATCAGCATTGAAAGAAAAATTAAGTCTCACATTTATTTTTAAAAGTCAAATTGCATACTAATAGGTCGGTCCCATTAATGATAATGATATTAAAAATGCACTATTTTTCATGAGAACATTTTCCATTTTTTCTTGTTATGTCACACGTACCTGGTAAAAATACTTGATAGGCCCTGATGTTTAATTAAAAGAAGTTTTAATAAGGTAATTTTTCCCCCCAGATTCCTTGCAAGAGTGATTATAATTTGCTCCAGCTCATTTAACCATAGCTCAGTGGAAAGAAGCAGCAAAGACCCTGCAGTGGAAGGACAGAGTGCAGCTGCTCTGCCTGCCCAGACTTGGAAGGATGCTCATTCTTTACTCTTTAAAAGTGTGAAGCTTTAGGGGCAAATAAACTGGCAGAAATATTTGCTGAATGAGCAAGTACCAACATTTTTCACAGTTTACTGTTTTTTTCTAGATGTGGTCATTTCCTGAGTGACTCTTTCACAGAAGTAAATCATTTACTTAGCTATTAGAAGGTGCACATTTTTGAGGAACATTTACTGATCAGGCACTTCTCTTAGACCTTAAAAATAAAATTAAAAGGTCAGCAAGAGTAGGCAGGTGGCATGCAACTTTTAGAAAGTGAGCACCTTGCTTCAGCTTTCAGCAACAATCACAATGAAAGAACAAACTTACTGCAACTTCCTAATGTAGCATTTCTGTGGGATTAAGTTAAAGCAGTATTAATTGCAAAGTGAAGATCACTGTTTTGAGAAGCCATCCACTTGGGGCTGTTTCCCATGGAAACTGAGGACTGATAAAAATAAATGTGGAAAAAAAAATCACCTCTTGGTAACCACTTTAAAAGTTTTCTAATTTGTAAATAAAGATTGCTAAATATAGTATGCAGACAGGCACTTGGGGCCCAAATCTACTTTAAATACATATTTGAATCGAAGTTTTGCTTAAATAAAGTGCTATATCAATGGCTATGGGCTGAATATACTTGCTAGAGTAGCCAAATTTCTGAACAGGAAACTTTTGTAGGAAAACTCTAAGCTATTTGCCAGCTAGATAGGAGCTATAAACAACATTTGTGATTCTGCTTCAGAAGAATGTTATGTTTTGCAAGACCCTGGCAACCTCCACTTCCTAATCATCCAGTTCTCATACCCAGCATGAGATTATTGATTGCCAGGTAGATTCTTTCACAATTTGGACAGAAAGTTTCTTTTAGTTGGCAATCATGGATCACAAGGCAGTTCTACTGTTCATGGTTTTTCCAGTACCATAAATGCAATCTGATTTATATCTTCCCATATTGAATGGTCCAAGGTGTTTCACTGCCTTCTGATGCTGAAACAGAATTACAGTTTTCACACACAGGTACAGCCAAGGGCTGGGGTCAGTCAGGTGCTGCAGCTCACTCCTAAATCTGCCATGGGGATTCCAGCACTCACAAATATCCTGCAAATCCACAAATATCCTGCAGCAAACACTTGTGTGACAGGGAGGAGAGCAGAGGGACTGGCTGATGCCCACAGCCATGGAGTGTGAGTGTTCACCCATGGGCACCATGCCAGGAATGCCACCCCATGTCCCTGGCTGTGATCCCTCGTCCCAGCAGCTTGTGAGCCACCTCCAGACTGCCCAGACAGACTCCTCCTGCTAAAGGACACTGCTGATTCCCCAGCCATGGCATCAGCCAAGTGACTCTGTGAGAATTCTCACATGGTAAACAATGAGAATGGGGTTTTATTTGCAATAATAATAGAAGCACAGAAATCTACTGAGTTTTTCCAGTTTAAAATAGCTTGTTTTACTCAACATCAGGAAAGGAAGGAGACTTACTTAACCATGTCAATCACAAACCATAATTTATTACATGCCCATTTGATTTTCCAAGTTAGTATAATTACATGCTGTTGCTTCTAAACACAATTTAAGGAGAGGCAGGTATCAAAAAATACCCACACATTCTGATTCATTGGTATGCCATGCAGCCAAAAACTTGTAGAAGCTGTTAATGATACATGAATTATGTATGCTACAGCTCAATATAACGTTTGGTGTGATTTAAACAGCATGAACTTTTAGTGAAAGTCATTTTGATTCTGTGATGTATTACACTTCCAAAACCCTTAGCAGGAGGTGGGAATTGAATGATGTTCTCTGAAAGCTTTTATTTGTTAAGCATACACAATGCAGCTGCAGCTAGAGCCTAAATAATGGCAAGGAGCAAAATGCAAGCCCTGATATAAAATTAGGTTGCTGCACAACTTGATTCTGAGGGTGTCAGTGGGGGAATGGGAAGCAGGAAAGGGGAAGAAAAGAGAAAGGAATCACCACCCCCCTTTTTCTCTGGAGCAGCTGCACTTGCAGCTACCCTGGTAATGCTTTTCATTTCATCACTGCTCACCTGAACATTTCCCTCTCAGCAGCAGCCAGCTGGCTCTCAGTCCTGGGGTCAGGCTGCCAGCTCAATGACACAGCCAGGAATCACCAGGTGAAAAAGGCATCCAGGGCTTACAAGGAGTGAAAAAGGGATTTGCCCAAGTACATTACTCATTTTTAAAAAGTTAAATGCAAGAAAGAAGAAAGATTGAAACACAGATGATCTTTATTTTTTTTTTTCTCTTTAAGATACCCAAGATTTTCTGGAAATAATTTAAATACATCTGGACATGACAGCTCCCATTTCTGATGCCCAAGGAAAGCTTTAAGCAACAACCCATTTCTCACATAAGTATCTTCAGCAATCCTTCAGAGGAAACTATTTTTAAGATTTACAAAATATGTCAATGGACAAAGATGCTTCTTTACAACCTCTATTACTGCAAAGTGTGGGTTTATTACTGTGGTATTATAAAACAGCCTTTTTAGCACACATCTCAAAATAGGGACCCATTTTATTAAACTTAAAATGGTTCAAAGTACAGGAGTTTCTCTCCCTACTGTAATATTTTGTAATTTCAGCAGCATTTAGCATTGGCCAACGTGCTCTATAATGTATTAAAGAGAAACTTGTCACTGACATGGTAGTAGGTACAGGAACAGCCCAAACCATGTTCTGAAAACCTTTTCTTGGAACCAGCAGGCAAGGATAAAAACCAAGTTCTGCCCCTGTTTTGTGAGTGGAAATACAAGAAGTCTCCCTCAACATTATTTTAAAAACTTGCAGTTTAGCAGAGAAATAAGTGAGATCTCTGTCATGCCACTCACTAGCTTTGAGAAATAATCTACCTCACTACAAAAGCTTACATTTACTCATAAAATAGGATCATTGTTTTAGGGTCGAGTTTGAACAAACAGAGGGGTTTTCTGACTGAATTAATCCCTCCTCCTGGAGACAGAACATAAATGTTTTGATTTTCTTGACAGATATTTATAAACTGCCACAAAGCATGATGCCAAACAATATCAGTTATCTCTCACACCAGCCTCTAACAAGGGCACCCTCTTTTAATGATGAAAACAAGCTACAGTCAGGCAACTGCTGGGGTTTTTGTGTGAGGGATAACACTGCTCCAGCATAATCTCCTAGGAGCTGACCACTGAGTACAATCTAATAAAATAACACCTAAAATTATCTGTCTACTAGAAACATGATTATAGTCCCAAAAGACAGAATGGCACAGAACCTTACTCAATAAAATGAAGTGAAAAAATAATTCAGGTCTAAGCTCCCCAAGCCTAGAAATGTTTGGTTATGCTCTGTGGAAAGGACACTTCTCTAATGCCTTGGGTACACACTTCAGAAAATCTTCCAAGATTTTTCCAGACACACAAAGCATCAATGGAAGGATTAAAATGTGCATGCAATTACCTCCTCTATGCACAGAAAGAATTACAGACAAGGTTTATAAAATCAAATCAATATGAGCACAACTAGATGTCAAAGAGAATCAGGGTAGTTGGTTGTACTGTTCAAAGAAAATAGAAATTCATCTCAGTGTGCTTATTCTCACCACACTTGACAAAGGTTTCAGGCTTTTTGTGCAAATGCTTGAGGCACATTTGCAAGGAGTGGTGTGTCCAGCAAAGGCATAAGAGCACCTGGTCTGCAGGCACAATTATTTCCCAGAGCAGAGTTTCTGTTTTGCCACAGTCTAATCATCAGAAGATGCAGCTTCTCAGATACAAAGCTCACACTGCTCTTGCCTGCTTCCAGAAAGCAAGAAAAACAACTCCTTCTGGAAGAGCTTTCAAGATTTCAAAAGCTTTCTTGTGCTGCATCCCCTGTGACACTGTTTATGGACTCTGCTTCAATGATGAGTCACTTTCTAAACTGAACTCAGCCAAGGAGAATCAGAATTGTCATTGCTAATATTCTGGTCCTCTCTAAGAGAAAAACAATTGAACAGTAATCCTCAATCCATTACAGACTAGGACACTCTACTGCTATTCTGAAAGAACATGCCAATTAGGCTCTTGGCTTGTTAAATTAATACATTTTTATTCTGGCCATGGAGAAATGGGAATAATAAAAATGGGAATAATAAAAGATTCATAGATGACAGTAATACAATTGATGTGCAATTGCACTATTTGCCAGGGTGATTCACACAGCAGATGCACCACACACAACTTGGAGTCTTCTTTTATTAGAACTGAACCTTGTTCACATGGGCCAGACTTCATCAAAAATTCACTCAAGTTTGTATTAAAAACACTGAATTTAAACATATATATATAGATATAGATATATACTATATAGTATATAGTCACAGATACATAGTCATTACTATATGTCATGACTTCAACTTTTTCAGGTTAGCTCATTAAAATTAGCATGTTGAGTTAGAGACTCATTGTCCTGAAAAACATTAACCTTATACTTAATTTCAGATGTCCTGTAATAAAAAGTAAATTAAGTGTGTGATTTTGAAAGGTTTCCTTGTACAGAAAGCACTTTATCTTCCCTGAAGGCAGTGGAGCAGAGGGCAGAGCCAGCTGGGCAGAGCAGGAGGAGATGGTGGTAAGAGATCCATCCAGGCTCTGCAAGAGGCAAATTCCAAACCTGGAGTTACAAAAGGAAAAGTCCAACACTGTCACCCTAAAAAAAAGGAAAAAAATGTTCTTGACCCTTGAACTGCATGGCTGGATGTACAAATTTCTGTGTTGCCAATACAGGGGAATGCTCCAAACCAGTTGGTTGGATGTTATTACACAGGGAGCTGCAGTACCAGTGCTGTAATTCACTCAGTTATCTGAGTCATTCCTCCCTGCTATGAAACCCAACTCAGAATTCCTTTTGTCCAAGTGTTGATGCTGTCAGGTCACTCCAGACTAGCATGGTGTCACACAGAAAAACTTACAAAAAGAAAGAACAGCGCTGAGTATGGCAGCATTCCCCACCAGGCCTCATGAAAAGATGGATTTATTCTTTGTTTTGCTAAATCATAGCATTCTAAACATAGCAGGCTCAGTAACAGGAACTGAGGTGCAGTAGAGCAAGGGGCCAAAATCATTAAAAATACAGACATGGCATCTGCAGCAGCATACAAATAAAATTACTGCTATGGTAGGTTGTTAACGTGGTAGCAGTCACAACTAGGCAAAAGAAGAGAAAATTATTTTATCGATTTTCCTTTCTCCTAATACAAACTTGTTTTGCAAAACCACTCACTTCAGAAAAAGAAAAGGACACTTTCACTTGCTTTTAAAAAAGGAAGAATTGGAGTTTTGACATTTTTCCTCCTGCATTTTCTTCTTCTTTGTCTTAGTGCAATAAAAATTCTGCAGGAGCTGTTTTCTTCCCATTCTCCTCCTTCTGTCTCAGCTTTTCCATTTTCAAAGCTTTGCCAGCTTCAAGAACTTAGTGGCAGAAGGCATAATTTAATTTCTTTTTTGTCCCTAGCTTTCCCAAAGCTGAAGAAGTTTTGCAATGCATGTAGGAGAACGGGGGGGAAAAAAAGCTTGTCTGAATCCTTTGGTTTGTGTTTTAAAATTCTGTTTCTTTCTTATTTATCTCAAACTGAAGTTGGAAAAGATGTGTTAACTCAAAAATGCATGAGTTGAGCTTTGGGTGGAGGAGAAATGATGTAAGTAGCAGAGCATTTGCTACAGTTCAAATCCAGGGAGAAGCCTCATCCAAAGATCAGGAAAAGGCATTTCTTCCTGCTCCCATCCTGTCACCAGAGGTACAAATAAATATCACCAGTGTTGTTTCTGAGGGATGCTTGATGCAGTGACAACAGCCTGGAAGTTACTAGATGTGAGACAAGAAATTAGGGAAGATAGAAGTTCCTGGAACACAGCCAAAGCTCTTCCTCCTGCTGCTTCCTCTACAATCAGTGGGGAAAGACAAGTTTTGTTATAAGGGTGGTTTCAACTCACCCAGACATCTGTTTATCTGTTCTAGGAGAGGATAAATCAGATTTTGAAGATGTCCCTTCTCTCACTGGAAATCAAAGCTAAAAACCTAAGTTGAGATCGTTGAAGTTACCCAGGGAAAATCCTACCCCAGGTGGCAAAATGAGGAGAACTCAACGTGGCAGATGTCTGTGTGCCACTGACAGATAAGTATTTCCTCCTGGAAAAAAAAACAGAGGGAATTGATTTTGCCTATGACTGTTCTGCATTTCAGTGCTGGCTGGTAATGGGAGGACAGTGCTTTCAGACAACAGTTCCACTGGGACATCATCTCAGGGGAAAGGATGGGGGATGTGCTTCTTCCTAGGCTTCAGAAAAAATGACTTCTAAAAGAAAGCTTATTGGGGGTACTGGAAATATAAAGACAGTTGGAAAAGTCTACTAAAAGCTTTGCTCTCCCTCTTTTCTCTTAACACTCCTTCCACGTTCTCCTTCCCTACTTCATCCTTACAGCAGGCCAAAAACTGAAATAAACCCTGTAAGCCCTTAAATACATCTGCTTTTCTTATTTGTTTGAAAAAGATGAGTTATCAGAATTAAATCCATGATTTTCAATGCTGTGGAAAAAAACATTTTAGTCTTTTTTTTCACTCTGTTCTCATCCAAAGCTGGGGGGTCTGGGCTGGCAGCAGCTCAGCAGGCTGGGAGCAACAGGAGAACACCAAAAATGCCAAGAGGCATTCACACAGGAGCACTTGTGCTGTCCAGGTGACTGGAACTGCCCTGAGACTGCTGACCCAAAGCTGCCAAACAGAACAAAAGGTCACAGGAAAAAGCAAGGTTTGAAAGCTGGAGAAGCAGTTACCAACTCTACAGGTAAAAACTGCTCTCATGCAGTGCCTGGGGCTGAATTATATGGAGAAAAAAGGCTACAAAGTGCCTGGAAAGTGAGAAAAAGCTCCTCATCCAGTTCTAATATGCTGTGTCTGTGCAACATCATCTCAGAGCTTCTTACACAAAGAGCTCTCCAGAAAACACAGACCAATCCCAAAGCCCAGGTGCTGGAATGCTGCAGTTAATCTGATGAAACCTAAAAACACTGCACCAAACAAAGGCCAGTGTGACAATAAATGGACTATGAGGGGGACACAGCCAGGTGTCTTTGCTTCCCCCAAAGCCAGGGTGGGGTGAGCACCCCATGTCTGGGCAGCCTGGAGCAGCAGCAAAGCTCCCACACAGCCAGGTGACACAGCCTGGTGTCACCCAGAGCTGCACAGGGACCCTCACACAGCCAGGTGACACAGCCTGGTGTCACCCAGAGCTGCACAGGGACCCCCACACAGCCAGGTCACACAGCCTGGAGTCACCCAGAGCTGCACAGGGACCCCCAGGCAGCCAGGTGACACAGCCTGGTGTCACCCAGAGCTGCACAGGGACCCCCAGGCAGCCAGGTGACACAGCCTGGTGACACAGCCTGGTGTCACCCAGAGCTGCACAGGGACCTCCTGCTGAACCTTCAAGAGAATAGCACTTCCTACAGCATTTTAAGCTCTCCTCTAATAGCCCATCTGAAAAATCCCAATATTTCCCCACCCCCTTTGTTTAGTATTGACATGGAAAGGCAGACAACACTATGGGAGAACTAAACACAAACCAGAGTATGATGCTGTGGGAAAGCATTGGGATCCTTCAACAGAATGTCAAGGACTTTGATACACCCCATGTGTTTGGAAAAATGGTACACCTCTCTCAGAATAAAAGGTTTTGGTGTCATAGATACATGGACAGCGTTAAGTGGTGCAAAGAACTCATAAACTGTTCTGGAGACTGTTGGGAAGCACAAGGATTTGACAGGAGGATCTCACATATATGTATGTAAAAC
>VZTT01018585.1:7602-31627 GCA_013400855.1 Buphagus erythrorhynchus | reverse complement strand
GATGTTGAAGAACATATTTTGTCTCAGTCACAAGTGATCACGGCAAGGAAAACAGACACAAAAAAACCCAAACAAAACCTAAACAAATCAGATGTGTGTGGTTCCAACTCAAGTGTCAGAGAACTTACTAAAATGGCAGTGCATACTAAAACCTACAGGCCCAAATTCTTTCCTAATATTCCAGTGGTGACTTTAATTTAAAAAAACCCAATCAGGTTCAAGAAACAAATCTTGATCAACCCTATTTAATTGTGTATTTCCTTTGTTATTTTCCATGTCCTAAACTACGGCTACCTTTCTACGTAAGGTTTTGATCAGTTTCTCACCCTCACTCTGAGATATACCTTACTGCTTTCTACCTGAAGTTTAAAAATCAGTGGTCTGCTAAAACAGTGTGGAGAAAACACCTGGTTCTAGAATCAGATCTAGGTCCTCCACACCTCAGACACAGAAATTGATGATTTGCAACTATAGCCTCTAAAACCAAGTCTTCAAACATTTGGTAAAACAAGATATTTCTTTGTAGGCTTCTACAACACAATTTAAAAAAAATGTTCCAGGCCTCATTTCCAAAGTATTATAGCTGACCTTGTGCATATGCCATGATTGTTGCCAAGAGTGTCAAAGCTGAGAGAATTTGTATGATTTTTTACAGATATTTGAGAAAAGTCAGTCAGTGAAACTAATGGAACTCCATGCTTGTAAGTATGATGAACTACCGTAATTGCTCCAATAGAGACAGAAAAAGGTGGTGGTACAAAATGATTAGGAATTTGTAATCTTCTAAAAGAAAAATAAAATGAGTGCCACTCAGAATTTCTATGTTGCTAGACAATTAACCCTCAAAGGAGATCTGTACTACCCTCAATAAAGCTTCACTTAATATCTACAGAGAACTAAATCAATTCCAAAATGGAGCTACTTGTAACTGAACTTGTTGCTTTCCAGTCACTCAGTAACTCTCTACAAATATTGCACAGCACTTAGCAGGATTAGGGCAAAATCAACCATGAAAGGCATGAATTGCACAACCATGAACACACAGACCTGTTAGTATTGCTATAATTGTATCAGAGCAGGAGTAAATTTCTGTGTTGGAAGTGCAGATCCAACAATATTAGAGTGCATATTGATTCTGGCTGTTTGCTGGAGATAGAAGTGAAAGCCTTGGAGAGAGCTAAGCAAACTAAGACCATACCAAGTAATATTTAAATGAAGAGAATTTCATATCTTAGTTATTTGTTGGGAATATTTACACAGTATTATTACTAAATGCAGCTATTTTATATACTATTTGAATGGAACGTTATTGCATAAGTTCATTAGCTAACTTTTAGTTAATTTATACCTGAAGGGAGAGAAACACTTTCATGAAACACTGTTTTCCCAACAAGCACAAACGTCCATGCTTTAGTCTTCAGTTACATGACCTAAATATTGTCTTAGGAACTAGAGGAAGGAGAAATAATGCTGGTTTAGCTTCTCTCAAGCACCAACTCTTACTAGAAGAGTTACCAGTTTCTCATTGGTGCCCGACACTAAAAAACAAGGCAGAAGGACAGAGCAAATTTTCCGGTGTTTATTATTCTTATTTTAACAATAGAGACAGGTGGTCACCATTGGATTCATTTTTATGCTTCAAGTTGCATGTGAATATACACTCTCTTTTTCAAATACATTTGAGCAGAGTTAAAGACGGTCAATACTCAAAACACTGCACCACACTGGATTATCAGGAGCATCCCATCCCATGCAACAATTAACAACTACAAATAGAGATTTCTCCTGTTGAGGAAACCCCACAAACTTATGTCTTTTAAGAAGGGATCAGCCCATGCATGCACAGATGCAGGGTCTCATATTACCAGAAAGAAACAAGGAATTTTTTTTCAGCTAGAAGGTAAGACTTTCAGTGCCTTCATTTTCCAGTGCTCCTAAGTTAAAGACAGTGCCTAAATATGGCAATTAAGTCCTAACAGGGCCTGCCTAAACTCCCTCCCTTTTTCTGTGGTCCTTGTGGTCCATAACTATTCAAGAAAAGAATGGTATCACTGTGGGAGCAGCAGATGTTTCTCTCTGTGCNCCTCCCCCCCAATCTTCTAAAGATGTTCCACACTGAAAAAGGCAGATAGAGGGATGGTGAAAGTCAGCTTCAGCAGCACCCAGCTCAAGATAACATATTGAAATTCTGTAGTTCTTAGATTTTCAACATTATTCCTTTAAAAAAAAGGAAAACAAACAAACAAACAAAACCAAGACTGAAAGTAAACTTAAAAAAAATTGTGGTATTTTTTTCTCTGTTTTGTTTGTTCTACATCTTAAGCGAGACAACTACTAGTTAAGTCAGACTCAGTAACTAGATGTATTGTGTATGAATATATACCCAAGCTGACATCAAAAGCAAACTCTGCAGCAGCTACAATATTTTAAGCCATTGCCAGTGGATCTTTTTTCAAGTATATCTTCTAAGTCTTCCAGTAATTACTACTTGTATGCAATATACCATTTTTCTGTCTTGTTAAGAACACAATAGTGTAATTAGACCTGTTGTAACCCCTAAACTGTTT
The DNA here is from genome assembly GCA_013400855.1 of Buphagus erythrorhynchus. Lineage (NCBI taxonomy): Eukaryota > Metazoa > Chordata > Aves > Passeriformes > Sturnidae > Buphagus > Buphagus erythrorhynchus. The sequence goes on along the minus strand of VZTT01018585.1, from coordinate 29,060 downwards.
AGCAAAACTTGTTATAAAACATATAAAAATAAAAACAAACTCTTTTTCTCCAATACAGGATTAAGAAGACACACTGGGAACACACTTTAAAGCAAGACCAGATCTCATAGATACATCTAAGCCAACAATATGTTGCTACATCAGTTATCTGTGCCAATAAGATCTTATGTACTCACAAAACAAATTTGGTATTTGTTTAAAAATCACAGACTTCATAGAATATGTGTTATGTGTGTGATGACATTTAGTATAAATGAAACTACTAAGTCAAAGTTAACAGCTGCTGTGCAATCCCTTGAACTGGCTAAAACATGAGTAGCTCTTTAGGAACCATCCAGTCAAAAGTGCTTCACTTAAAGCCCAGTAAACTGAATATCAGTTGAGGTAGCTGAATTCACTGCAAAGTATCCAGCTTTTCTCTTTCTAGCTGTCTTTTTTTTTCATGGAAATTCATCCATTTCCTAAAATTTACCACTTAGACAGAAAGAGGAACTGGAAGAAAATTCAGAAGCAACTGCAACTATTGTGAAATAAGGTGTTAACAGCACACTGTATTCCTAGCACTGATGCTGGACTAGAAAGAAGAGTAAGAAACATAGGCAGCTATGAATCTGAGCTATAAAACAAAATTCTAATTTAAAGATTTTCACAAATAATTTTATTTTCAATCTGTAACCTAAAATCCTGTTTGTAAACGTTTGATATATAGATCCTTCTGTTTTATTGCTTAGCCTGTCTAGAGCTAGGGTGCGGAGGAAGAGGAAGATGAGAGATGAATCAGAAGAAAACTGAAGTTCTCAACAGCATCCAGAGGCTAAGGAGTATTTCCTGTCAAGGATCAGCCTGCAAAGAGTCCAGGTGGGAATTGTATTGCCCCTGACAGCTTCTGGGAAGAAGCTCCCTCAGGCAGGTATAAGTCAATAAATACTCTGTTGCAAAGGGAAAGTGGTTGAGAGACACACCAACAGGTCTGGATGAACTGTGTATTATCATAACCCCTGGCAAAACAAAGCTGACAAATGCTTTCACTCCCAAACGGGTGGCATGCATCCAGCAGAACACACTAAAAATGTTAAAAAACCTGGAAGGAATAGGAACACCAACATGCATTTTAAAATCTGAAATCCACCTCCAATCTCTTATCTGTAGCCATTGAATGGACGTAGCTTGTATTTTCTTGATGGCATTATTTCAGTAAGCAACTTAATTGGCAAAAGAAGTGACAGTCTTTAAAGCAGTGATTAGAAATTACAAAAAGTGGTTTTTAATAGAGCTCTAAAACTTGGAAAATAGGAGCAGTAAGATCACTCACAATCACTGATCATATTGCTTTTGCCAAAGAAATACTTAAATGGCTTCATACCTTAATTAAAACAAGGTAGCTGAAGCAGAGGAATATGCTGTCATGCACAGGAAAGGTTCTGGAGCAGCTGGTAGCACAGTGCTGTGCCATTGAGTTTTAAACTGCTCAGCCACACCTGGCTGATTCACCTTCTTGTCCCTCAGGTTCCACTGACATTAGGCTCCTGCCTGACTGGTATGTTGATCAGTTTTGTTACTTTCAGCTGTTGAGACATGACAGTTATTCCAGCTGCCATCCAGCTGGTTTTGAGTCTCCTGACTTTTTCCTTCAAACCATCACATAAGATGCCCAAAATCCTCAGAAAGCAGATTCTGGCTTGAATTAAAATCAGCATTCCCTCACATCAGCAACTACTGCAAGGAATGTCTCTTCTGAATTAAACTCACACACCACTTTGGCTTTGCCATGTCTAACACTGCACAATAGCATGTGTATGCAAGACCTTTCAAACATACATACAGAATATAATACACACCATTTTCTTCCTGGAGAGAAATTTGGGAGGCAAGTTGGAAGAGGAAGAAAAGCACCAAATGAGCGATTAGTCATCTTGATTAACCCAATATGAGCTGATGCTCAGGTGGCATGGTGCAGACAATAATGATGCAAAGCACAAAGAATAAGGGCACAAACCTTTTTTGAAATGTGAGTTTTAAAAATTATTGATTTTCTAATGTAAAAACAGCTCAAAGTGAAACCAAGTTCTTTAAGATCCTTTCTCCATATTCTTTGTGGAAGCACCTTCAGAGGAAAACTTACTGGCTGTAGATGTGACAGTCTTTAAAACAACTATTGGTTCAAAAGGAGGCACGTTTTTAAGATCTGGCACTACTAGAAATGCAACCATAGTGAAATAACAAAAAATATAATGCTCCTTTATCTCATCCAACCAAAACTCAAACTTGGTAACTCTCAAGTTGTTGGACAATCACAAGTCATCCAACTGCTTCAGAAAAAATATTTACATCAACCCAGCTGCATTTGAGAATTCTAAGTATAGAGAGCTATTTCAGCTCAAAGATGGCAGCAGGAGCATCAGCCTCCACAGGGAAGGCAAATGTGTCTGCCCTTCTCCAACCAACACCCTAAACCCCCTGCATCATATAAACTTATTGTAAAACTTCCTCTCAACTTATCGAGACCAAAAATATCTGCTCCCTGACAGCCTCTGGGCATTCATAGAATCATAGTATGGCTTGGGCTGAACAAGACCTTTAAAGATCACCTAGTTCCAGCCCACCACCATCCCTGCCATGAGCAGGGATGCCATTTACTAGATCAGGTTGCTCAGGGCCCCAACCTGGCCTGGAACACTTCTAGGGATGTGGCAGGCACAATTTCCCTGGGCAACATGTTCCAGCATCTCACTGCATTCACAGTAAAGATTTTCTTCCTAATGTCTCATCTAAACCTGTCCTCTTTCAGTTTGAAACCATTGCCACAATGCAACCATCTGGAACCTAAAAGGGTTTTATGAATAGAAGAGTCAATTTTATATGAGCAGATAGTGACAGGACAAGGGGCAATGGTTTTAATTCTGTAGATCAAGGTGGAGTTGACAGATCTCTGTGTGCCATCTAGGAAAAAAACATTTAAATATGTGACTTTTTATGTAATTATACACAAACATATTTAAAATTTAAACTCTAAGTATTTTTGTTGAGGGATAAATGCCAAATGGAATAAATGGGAACTAACATTTCTTTGGGGAGGGAGGGAGGGTTTGGGGTTTTTTAAAGGATCATATGCAACATGGAGCAATAATTCCAGTACTACCTTAGATTATGGTACATATTACTTGAAAAGCCTCACTATGAGTCCAGTTTTTCCTGAAAAACTTCTCAGCAATTTAGTAGCATTCTACATGGGTGTCCAGATTTATTTATTAGGATTGACACCAATGCTTTCAACTTAATTGTATTTTATCACTTAAATACATAAAGCTGAAGATAAACAGGAGCATACAGGACAAAATAATTGGGTTTTTTTCCTCATTACAGTACATTGAACGTGCTCTCTAATATCCTAACTCCTACTCCTGTTTGCAACCCAGTTTTCTTCCAGTGTACTTCTGCTTTAAGTTCAGGTTTCACATTTTCACTTTTAAAGCACCATAACTCTCTGCCCTACCAAAATCTGTCCTTATTGCCTTATGTACCATGGACCTTACTCCAATTCATTAAACCTTTCATCTCCTTTTCTTCACATGCTCTTTTCATGCTACCATTTCTGTTCTTGGAGATATCCAGTGCATCCTCTTGCTCATTCTTCCAGATGAACCCCTCCTAAAAATGACTTAAAACATGCCCAACAATATGTTAAACACTGAATTCAGCATGCTTTTTTCAGTGTAACACCCACCTAAGCCATACTGATGCCTTACATGGTGCTATGGACCTTTTCTAGGATTTCCCTCTCTATTGGACATGACTTGGGGAAAAAAAAAAGAACAACTGTAAAGAGATATTTTTTGCATCTAAAAGTCATTCTGCCTCTTCATTCTTCCTGTACTTTAATTGTAAAATGTCAGTTATGTACAGATTCAAAATAGCTGCCCACAAAATAGTCTTTGAAAAATATATATTAACATTTTCACAAATGTTGTATTAAAGCTCATGCAAATTTGACGGGTAGACGCAGAGTTTTCCCTAGCAGCATGTGTAGCATTTACAGAACATCTTGACACAAATGCCTTTGATTCTCTCAGTATTTTTTGGTACATCCCAGTATTTCACGTTCTGAATGCAGAGATGGAAATTAAACAACACTGTTTATACTTTAGAATATTTTTTTTTTTTTAATATGCACAGAAGGTAAATAATCTTTGCTTTAGAGGCTGATTTGGTGCAAAGCAGCTAACAGCGTGAAGCCTCCGGCGCTGCAGCCACAGTCGTGCTCCGCGGCTGGCCAAAGCCTGCTCCTAGAGTGACACCCAGTGGCCACCAGGGCGAACAGCACGGTGCGATCCCTGCCCTCCAGCCTCCCCGCTGTGCTCGGGGCAAGAGCTGGCACTGTGGGACAGCCAGCCAGCAGCTGCCACGGAATCTGCAAAACGCAGGGAAACCCTGTGTGGATTTCAAATTGAGATGCACAAAAATTTCGAGTAACACATAATGTTTTGGCTAATTATGCACCTTTTTTTTTTTTACTTTTTTTACAGTCGCATGAGACTAGTGGTGTTTCAGAAATTTTGGAATGAAATTTCTTGTTTCATTCTGGAAAGGGCTAGCAGTGGGTGAGTGTCATTTCCAAAGTGTGACTGTGCATGCTCAAGATAAACCAAAAACTGCTATTCCATGGCAGGGAAGATTAATTTATCTATTCTGACTCAAATGCATTTATTTAGTGTTAAGTTATTGGAGAAGAAATCCAACTTAGAGGGGGACATTGTCAGGCTTAAAATAAATTTGAACAAAGTAAAACTGCAACAGTGTTTCAAGAAGTCATCGAGTTTAAAGCACGCTCTAAAAAAACAATTGGCAACATCAGCAAGAGTTAAGAGCTTCTTGACACATTTCATTCTGATTAAGTACCATATGAGTCAGAGCAGAGCTTAAGTAACAGCCTATTCAAAATTATTTGATAATATTCAGTACAATTTTTACAGTGTTATGTTCGTAGGACTTCTGAAAAGTGAAGTGGAAACAGAATATTTATTATTAGTCTATTCTTATATATTTTATTTTATTTTTTAGATTAGAGTCAAAATTCCTGGTGATGTCCTTACACCTCTCTTTATAGCAGCTAGGGCTATGATAGAAGATATTTACCCTTTTTTTCCTTTGGACAAATACCTGTTTTTTCTCTAGTAAGTACAAAGTCAAGTAAATAAAATTTTACAGACATCCTTGCGCAATGGAATTTTTTAAGGCAATGTCTACTCCGAGTTTCCTTAGGTGACTCTTGTACCATTATCCTCACTGGGCATGGGTGTCAGGGAGGTGGTGGGCACATACCCACACTCTACAACCTGAGCCCTGAAAAACTGGTTTGCTGCTTTCTCATCTCAGCTGTGCCTTAAAACATCTCTACTTAGAAAGATAAGTGTTAAAACAACCAAGATAATTGTTTATATAAGCATAATGAAATTATTCAGATATTTTGTCTGAGGCAATAGTTTATTAAGACACATTAGCATACAGCAGCTGAAAGAGATTACCACTGAACACAAAAAGGCAGGCCTAGCAAACTACACCAGTCTGGAAACAATGACAAAAATGTGTCACTTATCAGTAAGTTATACATGTGCTCTTGCTGGCTGACCAATCATGGAAGAATTTAAAGCTTGTGGCAGATCCAGTGACTGCATGAAATACAAACAAATAAGAAGCATAGCAATGGGAAGAATGACCTCCTACTGTATTAAGTTTAAAGCCGGATATTGCCAAGAGACATGCAAAGCTGTTGGAGTATGCACACAGCTAATCCTTGAGATACCATGGAACCAGACCAAAGATAGCATTGGGAAGGCAGATGGAGGGTTAAAATGCAGCCTTATAAACTGCTGCCAGCTGCCAGAACTGAGCAGGGGTTCAAAGCTCTGTGTTCTGCAAGCAAGGCTGTGACTGAGCAGCCTTCAGAGAGAGACTGTTCAAGAATCTCCTTTGATCTTATTCTTCAGTGGATGCAGCCATGTTTTTCAACAGTTGAAAAGTTTTTAATTTTTAAGTTAATTTGCTCTCTGTTCACTGAAGAATGAAAACTCATTATTAGGGAAGTAGATACAGTAATTGCCAATAAGCTACTTTATTTTGTAGTCCCTCTTCTACTTGCTCTCTTAGATTTTTATGTTAAGCCAAATGTTTGTGTTATGTTAGATTTTTATGTAAAGCCAAATTATAGTCTAAGTGTACTGGAATCAGGTGTGGGAAAACAACACATTTATAATATGAATGTAAACCAGCTATAAGGTACCAAAAGGCACAGCACAGTATTTCAGATTGTTATATTTACACCCAGACCAACTACTATTATGCACGTGTTGTCATCTTCATACAAATTCACATATATACTGTATTAGGGTCAAAAGAGCTGTGATTGTGGACCAACAGTTTGCTTTGAAGAGGTTGAGCAATCCCATAAAGAATCAAGAGCAATCTCAATAATAGTATTTTGCAATGGTGGTCTCTTTCATGTATTACACTAAATCCACTGTGAAGTAAAATTTTTTCTATGTGACAGAAATTCTACCTGCGTGTTATTTCAAGTTCTAACTTTCCAAATTCCCTGCTTTTCTCCTCTGTGAATTTCAAATGTCTGTCTTTTAGAGGAGAAAAATCAAACACAGCCATGCACAACTGTCCTGCCCTCCTCCCTAAATCCTAATATTCTTCCAGGTTCCACAAGTAAAAAAGCAGAGAATCAGAGGCAAGCACCTTCCCCAAATCCACAAGAGGCAGAGAGATGCAAAACTCATATCAGTCGCATCTTCCTAGCTCATTATTAACTCCTAGCTATCTGGGAAATCAACCATTAAAAGTCTCTTCACGTCAAATATTCAAGGTAAAATCTTTACTGATGTTCAGTTGCTTGGTCATTAGATTGCCTTTAGTGAAAGAATTCTCTTCAGATGATCATTTTTCTCCAATAGTTTGAACCGTTACAACTCTCACATTTTCTAAATACTCAGCATTAATTACCCTGGTGAGATTTTGCAAAGCATCTAAATGAACTCCTGTGTAGTTCTGACATCAGTGAAATTTCTTCTTTGTGAAGGTTTCTTTCATTTTTGGCATGACATTTACATTCCCAAATCTGACAGACACAGCAACACTTAGTCTTGGCACTGACTGTTGTGCAACTCTGGCTCAAATTTTCATTCATGTACTTTGTTTTAAAGAATTCCCTCTGGCTGTTTCCTTTCAGCACAATTCAGCTTTTAATTATTGTTCCATGACAAAATACAAAATATTTTTTTGCAGAGGCACAAGATCAATGTATTTTGATACCTTACAGGATAATCCAGAATAATTTGCTGATGATAAAAAACTGAGTGGGAGAAGCTGATACACTTGAAGGCTGTGCTGCCATTTAGCAGGACCTTGGTAGGCTGAAGGGTTGGATGAAGAGAAACCTAATGAGGTTCAACAAATGCAAGTGTAGGGTCCTGCATGTGGGGAGGAATAATCCAAAGTACCAGCACAGGCGAGGGCCTGATCTACTGGAGAGCAGCTCTGCAGAGAAAGAGCTGGGAGTCCTGGGGGATGACAAGCTGTCCATGAGTCAGCAGTGGCCTTGGGGCCAGGAGGGCCAATTCGATCCTTGGGTACATGGGGAAGGGTAGCAAGCAAGGCAAGCAGGTCAAGAGAATCAGTCCTGCCACTCTACTTGGCCCTAGTGAGGTCACATCTGGAGTGCTGTGTCCAGTTCTAGTCCCTGCAATTCAAGGAAAATGAGGAGCTACTGACAGGGTACAGCAGAGGGTCACAAAGATGATTTGGAGCCTGAAGCATCTCTCTTATGAGGCAAGACTGAAGGAGCTGGGCCTGTTCAGAGAATAAAAGACTGAGAGGGGACTCATTAATGCACTTAAATATCACAAAGGTGGGTGTCCAGAGAGTGGTGCCAGACTCTTTTCAGTGGTGCCCAGAGACTGGACAAGGAGTAATGACCATAAACTAAAACACAAGAAGTTCCACCTCAACATGGGGAAGAGCTTCTTTACAGTACTGGAACAGGCTGCCCAGGAGGCTTTGGAGTCTTCACTCTGGAGTTGTTTAAAACCTAACAGGAAGAATTCCTGGGTCACCTGCTCAAGGAGACCTAGCCTTGGCAGGGGATTTGGACTAGATGAGCTCCAGAGGTCCCTTCTAATCCTAACTATCCTGTGATGCTGCATCTGTTCTTTAGATTTATAAAAAAACATCTTCTTTACTTAGTTTTCCTGTTCTCTCATATTTACTTCCACCTTTTCTTACAGGATCACCATTGGCTAGGAACCCTTTTTTTAAAAAAAACTGTACATTCTCTCCTGTTTTTCAAAATACTTTACTATATTAAACAGATGCATAAACTCATTTGTAATTCTAAGCCACATATAACCCCCACACCATCACTGAATATGTGCAATGGAGATCTGCCTGTTTTGCCCACCACGGGATATGCTTTTCTTTTTTATTCTAAGCTGAGCTAATGGCATTGCACTTATAATATTTAATTAAAATAAACAAACACTTTTAATGGCAGGGAGAGGAGAGAATCAAGTAAGGATGACAAAGTTCTCAAGGACTGAGAAACAGTTGTATTAAATCCACAGCAGAGACCCCACCCTTACTCCACATGAATGTGGCTGCCATACAAAGTTTCTGTAAACATTACAGGAAGATATTTATATACAGAGTCCAAGGACAAAAGACATCTAAGCTGTGCAATGCAGAAACACAAGTAAGTAGATATCAGGAATTAAAATCTCTCCAGCCTGGCACCTTATACAATTTGAAAACCTCACATTCATTTGTGGAGTGACAAGAATATTAATTCTGCATTCTACCTTCTTGTCCTACATCACTTTCCAGCATCACTCATCCCTAAAAGTAGACTAGCAATGAATACCATGTCTTTTGTTTGATGAAAAAACTCAACTAATTTTTTTAATAAAGTTTACAATTAAAATAATTAATAGCTAAAAATTTTACTACTGAGTAAGCATGTGGTTGTCACTGCACTGCAAGCAAGCTCTTTAAAGTTTTACACACTTAAAAATGCACATATAAAAGGTGAAAGAGATACTGCCTCTTGTGTGACAGAAACAGAACAGACCCTTCTTAGTCATTTAAACTGCTGGTGCTCTGGAAACAAGGATACACAAGGCAAAAACAAGGATTTTAAACAATTAGTAGGATAAATTAAATGAAAAATTACAAAAGTCAAGGAATGTTAGTTATATAGGAAACTGGGTTTTATTGAACATCTGGATTGTGCAAATAAGATTTTATTTAGTGACGCACTTGTATCTCCTCTTCTAGCAGGTATAAATAGCTACTATTAGTAAATGCAACTATCACTTTGAAAAAGACAAGTGTTACCATGGTGACTCTACAGGGAAAAGTCATGTAAACTCATGATTAAAAAGATTAGGAACGCCAGCCTTACATTATGCTCATTTTTCCACAGTAGAAAAGTGCTACAGTTGCCTGTAAAATAAATGTAGAACACTTAATATATATAGATGTATGTATATATATACGCCACAAAAAAAAAATTAAACAAAACCTGGAGGAGATGTGCTGTGGACTTCAGAGACTGATCCTCAGCTTGGCACCAAGGTAGTACTACTGATATATGAAAATTAAAACATGCTTACATTTATGCTTTTCTATAGCCTGGCCCCAGAGTAGACAACACTCTTAGCTTTAGAAAGCTGCTGAGGTGTGACATTGATGTCCTAGAACACTGGAAAATATCCCAATCAGGTACTCTGCAGGAGGTCAAACTCTCTCTCTTAATCCATTCAAAGGATTGATTGTCCCACCCACTGTAACATCCACCCCTCCTGAAGTATGAGTCACGAGCTCACTGTGAAAGCTCCCCTTCCCAAAGCTAGGAGGCAAGGTGTCTCTTAAACTTTCTCCCTTGGCTATTAGCAGGCCATAGTGAAGGCACAGAGATTCATGGACAGCAGCACTAGATGGATGTCTCTGCAATTGTTTGGAGGCAGCTGGTGATATTTAATTGGTGCCTGTTGTCATTCAAGTTCCTTTGACAACCTCATGAGTGATCAAATTGACCCTTAAGGCATTTATATATAACTTCAGAATACACAACAGGTTGGAGTAAATGTAATCCATGTCTGTGCTGCTTCTCCAGACACAAATCACTGAGATTTGTTCCAAGTGACTGATGCTAGATTTTAATACAATTTTGAGAAGATGCAATATTCTCATTCCCGAAAGGGAGTAAAACATTGAATACAGAGAAATTGAAGGAATTCATACCTTAGATATATCAGTACAGCAAAAATTTAAATAAGCCAAACAAAACCACCACCACCACACACAAAACAAAGAAAACAAAAAAGCAAGTGTCACAGTTTCGATTCAGTTTAACTGGGTGGAAACACCAATTTAGTGTAGTGGTTTTGGTTCACCTATATGAGATTTCCCGGCCAAAGCACTCAGACACCAATTTTACTTATTTCCTGCTGTGATTAGGATTAGGATTAGGATTAGGAGGAAGGCAAAACAGGCTCAAACTCTAAAGGGTACAAAGAAAAAACTTTATTGCTAGAAACCATAAGAAAAAATAATAGGAATCAGAATAAAACTTTCAGAACACTTCTCCTCCCCCCACAACTTCTTTTCTTTCACACTGATAATGTACAGAAACAAATCAGTCAGTTTACCATCTCTAAAAATAGTCTTTCACCAATTTACTTGGGAGAGGAGACTTCAGTCTATGGAGATTTCTCCACAAGAAACAGTTTTCTCATGGCCTTGATGTCACAGTGAATCAGCTGCTCAGAAGAATGGAAATCTGACCACTGTGTAAAAATCTCTTCCTCGACTCCCAGACTTCCCACAACTGTTATCAAGGACTATGTCAATTTATGGAGCACACTTTAAGGATTGTAATAGTTCAAACAAAAGCTCTCTTCATCTTTGAAAACAGAGGTCTTTCTTCTTCTCTTCCCTGGGGGGCAAGGGGTCTTCTCTCTATTCAAACTTCTCATGCGATCACAACCATTTCAACATCTGTTTACTTTAGCACCAATGCCTCTGCTCATGTCTACAGTTAGAACTTTTCATCCACCCTATAATGCATTTCTATGAGTTTTAGGGAAACAAGTGTCTCTTCTCCACAGTTTAAAAAAAGAGAAATTTCAGTCCAAGAGTGAGGCATCAATCCCTTCCATCTGGGACCTTGACTTCTTCCCTTTGTCTGACCTCGATGTTTTCATTCTGTTCCTGCACGTATCTTCATCTCAGTCCTTTTCTTTCACTCGGGAGAGAGAACAAAGTGTCTGCAAGTCTCATTCTGTGCAGTGAAAGAGTTAATACCTTGCCCAAGGCCTGCAGGTGGTCATGTGAGCCCTACCGGATCGTGGCCAGAGCTGTTTACAGTGGAGAGTTTTTCGGTGGCTGCACTGGGGGCCTGGGCCAGGATAGCAGGGGCCTGGGCCAGAACGGTGGGGCTGATCTGGGGATGGGGGGCTAGGACCTCAACAGCCAGGCTAGAACTCAGAGGCAGCACCCATGGGCCGGTGGCTTCCCCTCCCCCTGGCAAAACTCAGCAGCGACAGCATTCCAGCCCAGCCGCAGGCTGGTCCGGCTGCACTGGGGGGAGAGGGAAGCAGCCAGGATCTCAGCGGGCAATGACCTCTCCTGCTCCTGCCCAGCAACCACTGGGCCCCAGCCCGAGTGCAACAGGGCCCGCCTGGCCCAGCCCGGCCACACAGAGGGGCCAGTCTGCTACCTGTACTGAGGCCAGAAGGGAAAGAGAGCTTTCCTGGGGTTTTTCGTCTTTCCACGTGTTTTTCACAAAGGCACATAAACTTTCTCATTGGTGTAACAATGTGTGGATATTAAAAGTCAGGCGTAGATTGATCCCTGCCAGGTCCAAAGGAGGCCGCCCAGGTCCTGACAGGGAACTATTTCAGGAAATTTACACAAACTGCCATAGCAAGCAAGCAAAAAAAACCCCACAAAAACACATCAACGAAAAATTACTCTTCCAGAATAAGTACCCAATGCTGAGTCATCACAATTCTCAGGTGAAAACCTCTTTCCTTCAACAAGAACAACACTATTACAGGTATGACACTGATCTTTTCAGTCTTCATTTAGCTTAATATATTAGAGAGAAGAATTAGCCATGGTGTCTAAAAGGGATCACTCTGGGGAGGAAAGTAAAAATAAATTAAAAACACTGGATTTTTTTTCCCCAGGTAGTTTTGGTGACAAAGGTCTAAGGCACGTGTGACAAGTCTACAAGCTTTGCTGCAGCAATGTCATTGTATGTCATGGCATTCTACATCTGACATTTATTGAAGTTGTCTTCCCAGAAACAGAGCAAAAAGATTGCAGCAGCTCACAAGAAATTTCAACCCTTCAATGGAAAAAAAAAATTAACTCTATTTTTACTTTTAGAATTAGGTAAGGTGGCCTTTCAAATAAATCAAAAGAAAATTAACTGCTCAGTAAATAGAAATACATATAGCTCACTGATTAAAAGAGACTATGGGCTTAAAAAGTCTACAGCTTTGGTGAATTTTTAATGTAAGCTACCAAAAAAATCCTGTAATATCCCAAGCACAATTTAAAAATATACTAAGCAAGTGTATGGGTAGATGCAAGGAGAATGAATTTCGTGCATTCTCAGATCATGACGGAATTGACAGATTAACAATATTTCTCCTTAAATAAATGACCAACTGGTCACAGCTTCACTTTAAGGAAATTAGTCATAAAGAAATGAAAATGAAAATAATTATAATAGTGGCCTATCATTCAGGTTATTTAGGATACAGAATGCTGCAACACATATGGAAGCATTACACTTAAGTACTTTGTACAAAAAAAAATTAGGGAACATTCCAGAGGACAGTCTTTTGTAGCCCTCCAATCCCTTAATTGAAATACAGACAATGCCTATAAAACTACAGGTCAAAAATATGGTGATGATCAAATAAATCAGGTGTAGACATGGAAACACAGTGGAAAAGAGTTAAAATTTGTTAAGCATATTGCACCCTCTCACTAAAATCAGTATCTGATACTTGTGATCTACTTTCCAAATTTTAAATTATCAAAAAAGTGTTTTGTTACTCATTATAAAATTGACATTCAATCAAAATCTTTATAGGAGGAAAAATTAATCTATTGTGAGTTCATCTTTGGGTGAAACATTTAGCTATAATAGCACAATACATTATTCAAAGCTATTGTTATGTATACATGCTAAATACATCTCTCTGTATTTAACATTAAAAGTACTGTAAACTCATGGCCAAGACAAGAATTACCACTTCTTTGGCTATAGCCACGCAAGACTTTTATCGGATGAGTTCAGCCAAATTGTTTTTCAAAATAATTTGTTCAGCCTTGTAATGTTTTTCAAGATATCAATTCATTCTGCTTTCCAGGACTTCATTAGTCTTCCATATCCCTTTTTATACTCAATGCCACTGCCCTCAGTTCAGTTATTCTCCATTCACTGCTAAACATCAAGCCTCAAGTCACTAAGTCAAATCAATGACTCAGCCATGCAAAGGACTCCACTTTACACTACAGATCATGTAAGAGATCTTCAGACTTCAGATCTTCACACTTCAGTGGAGCTATGAAAACAATCTGAAGGAGAGGAGGATAATTACAATAGGATACCTATGACTTCCACCAAAACCAATCCTGATATTGACTCTACTGGGAGATGATAACACAGTGTGATGGAAACTGGGGTGTCCTGATGCTTTAGCTAGGGCAAACTCATTCAGCTTCACTGGCTCCCAATCAAGAGTTTGGTAAGGTTTAACTCACACCTGAAGCAAAGGTGTGCAAAAGTTTTTTTGATACGAAGGGATTTGATTACCATGTAACATCTTTTAACCAAGGAGTTAATTTAGCATTTCTTTTTCTACACCAGCATTACATTCAGCCAGATATGAAATCTCTGCAAACTGCATTCATGTGAAGTAGCCAACCAGTACTGATCTCTGTACAATTTTCATCAAAATAGAAAAAATATATTAGAATGGCTCTCAATATCCATTGTTGTTCATATAAGTACACACATAAAAAACACATACACACCCATTCCCTTCCAACTGTTTAGCACACAGCTTAGGAAAGACTCACAGAAGAATTTTCTCCAATAGAGATTAAAGAAATATTATGATCCTGCTTCCCTTTATCCTGGAAAATAAACCTTAGAAGTTCAGCTTTCTTGCCTACTGAGCTCTTGACCTCTTTTTTAGGTTGACAAAAGATACTGCAGTACCCAGGCAGACACAAAAGGGCAGAAGACGATCTTATTCATTTCTTAGTCTATGAAATAAAAATTCATTCACGAGTAACACATGGGCTCAAGATTCCCTATATGCCCAGATCCATATTTTTCATGGCCACATAGACACAGCCTTGACAACAATCAAATGGGGGATCTATGCAGTAACAAAGTAATCCCTTGCAGATAAGTGCAGCACCTCACCTAAAATTTCTGAATGGTGTTGTAGATCAAAGGTTATGATTAAATAAAATAACAGTGGACCACAGAATGGTCGACAGGAAGCAGCAGCCTTTCATATTTTGACTGTAGAAAATTGTTCACATTATGTTCACATTTCATATCACATATATGAAAACTGTCTGGTTTTAGCTGTTCCATTCATTTTACAGCTGAGGAAATGATAACTGGTGTAATAATATTAATGTATAAATACTCATGTATTACCTAGTTCTGAGATACCAAAAATGTCTCTTCAGTTTCTAAAAGGAAGTGATATCAGAAAGGCATCTGCAGTAGGTTTTTCAGACGTGCTGGAAATAAACTATTTGCCATAGAGAGCATGGAAAATTCCACCACCTTTGTCTGAATACTGGTAATATTGCTTAATAGGAAGCACTGAGTCACTGAAACTTATTTCATATCTAGGAACAAGTCTGGTAAACAGGTAGGTCATCTGTTTATGTAGTAAGACACTTTGGGCAGAAAAAAACCTTTAGAACTTGTGTAGTGAGGGCAAGGAGGTCTGTGGGTTCCCAGCATCCAACCTGCTTTTTCCAAAATTGATTATGAAACAGATAAACAGAGTACTCCACTTCTGAGTGGCCTCACAGAAGAAACCTCTATCAAAAAAAAAGAGCCAAAGTTCAGGCTAATTTTTATTTGCTGAAAGAACTGTTTTCACAGCTCTACAATGGCCCTTAGACTTACTAAGAGTGAATGGAATAAAACGGATGCAGCCTAAACTGAAAATGAAAGAGGATGACACATGAATATTTCTGTCTTATGTATAGCCTCTTTTGATAGTAAAGCAAATTAAAGGACATTAAAACCCAAGAATTCTACCAGATCTATTTGGGATAGATTTAAAGTTCTGAAAATCAATTATAAGTTAAAGGATAAATACAACCATAAAGAATTGATCCTGAAAAACAGATAAATAAAATGCAGCACTTTTTCCTAACTGCATAATCAACCATATATGTGTGTGCACAAGAATCCAATAGGTACAATCAAGACTGATAGAGCAGCACGCTTCTCTCAAAAAAAAGAACCAAAACAACAGTAGTATTTTAGCTTTGCTGCAAAGTTACTTTCAGGTAAGTGTAACAGCTACAAAACATTCTCACTAGCATTTATAAGTCACTAATGATATTGCTGTACAAAATCTCATGCTGCTCCATCTCATGTGGTCCCTCAGTTCTATATAGTAATTTGCAGGAAGGGGAATGTTTTGTACCTATTGAGAAAAGAACCAGTGAGATGAATACACAATGTGAATAGTTGCTTTGCATAAATGTGTTAGCCCTTAAAGTTATTTTTTGGTAGATTTTGCTGTAATCTAGATGGGAAGTAACACTCAAACCACCCCCTGTCTCCTTCTGCTCTTTTTTTTCTACACACCAAATCTGTCACATTTACCAATGACATGGGAGAATGCCTTGGGGACAGCTTTAAGAGCTTTGACAAATGTGGAAAGGTCTCCATTTCCACACAGAAATGGTAAAATATCTGAGTCATAGGCAGAGGAGTAAAGAGAAATTTAGTACAGGGAAAGGTACAATCAAATCATTCATCACGTCATGATATACATCTGTCAGAAAATATTACTAGAGATACGTCAAGGTTTCTTGACACTGCTCCAGAGGAGAGTCATGATTAATGTACAAACAATCCAGAAAAATAAAAAATTGGGGCCACTCTAGCAAAGTAAGCCCCAAATATTTTTTTTTCACTTGCTGTCAGGCAGGAGGCTAACTAACTCTTTGAAGAAGAAAAACAAGACAAACCCTTTCATCATTGAAAAAAATATCCATTTTTCTTCTCCTAGTTACATAACAACAGAAAATTTTAGAGAATTGCATCCTGCCTTTCTTCCTTCTTTGGGTTTTAAATTCAAGCTCTCCTTTGAATTAAGTCTTCTGACATAGAGGTACAGAACCAAGCCAAACCAGAACAACAAATTAAAAAAAAACCAAAAAGCAAACAAAACAAAACAAAAAACAAAAAAAAAAAATCCCAAGCAGAAACAAAACCATCCTCCAAACTTTCCCGTGTTTTTCTGCCCCTCTGTGTGCAGAGGAGCTCCTTCAACTTTACTTCTAAGTTTTTCATCATACTTAACCAAAGTTCAGATTTGGTCACCTCAAAAAATAAGATGCCATTTATACCCTCAAATAGTTTATTGAGGTTTATAATAGTTGCTAAGTGAGTTTGACTAACATAATGAATTCAGATCAAATATACCTGGCCATAACATGACTATTTATTAACATTCACATATTGCAGAAAACACAAGCTGGATCTCATTTAGTCAGAGTAAACCTGCTGATGAATAAGTCAGAATAATTCTACAGAACAAATCTGGACAACAAAGAAATTCATATAACCCAGTGAGAATTCTTCTTGTAAGAAAGACTGCTCTTATTTATCTATGAACACCCCTGCTAAACAGATACTAAAGACTAAATACACAGCCAGATCCCTCTCACCTTCCCACACATTTTCCTTCTCTTTCACCTACAAATAGGATTTTTAGATATTTATCTCACAAAGATTAATACATTTCCACTATAAATCTAGCTCCTGTACTGCTATGTAAGTTGCTTGAGTGTTCCATAATGAAAACAGAAGTATAAATTGTAACAGATTAATTCAAGGTGCAGAACTGGAGAATGGATTGCAAAATCTTTCCACAGATTTCAAAGTTATAGCTTTTCAGATACACCCTGCTGTACAGTCAGTCACATTGCAGAGTTCAGATTCAGATTTATAACGTGCTTATGTGCACTGAAAAGACTTAATCATCAGCTTTTCCTCATAAAAGCCTTACAGTCCCAACTTCATTTAGATGCAGAGAAGACAGATTTTTCAGCAAGACATTTGCCTTTTTCCTAATCCATCCATCCAAGGTTCTGTCTGTTCAGGAAAGGCTCCCTATTCCAAAAAACACTTAAGCCATCACATAGTTTCCTCAGTTATCATATCTATATGTCAGATGGTGAAAGCCATACTAGAGCACAGATAGAAAGATTTTATGATCATCATCTTTATTCAGAATTTCTCTATTCCATGCCAGGGATTATTCTCTTCCCCTTCTACTAAATTACAGAGCAATTTATTAAAATTTTGTACAGAATTAACCAAAAAGAGATCACTCACAGATATGAAATTAGCTCTGCTGTTTTAATTATTTTTTTTTAATAGCAAGAATGTTGGTTTATAAATCTTTGTCTTTCAAACCCATTAAGAATTCCAACAGCATTGATAATTGTAATTTTTTTTCAGCAGAAAGTCCACAAATTTAAACCAGTATATGGTCAAGCCCAGAATTTGTGGCTACTCAGTTGCCTTTTTGCAGAAGCAGTGAATTGCAGGATTCTGCCCAAAACCTGTCTGCCTAGACTTTATCCTTCATCAAAGTTTACCTGTGGCCATTGCAGGAAACGGTTCCTTAAAACAGAAGCAATAGTGCTGGTGCACCAGCACCAGCCTGATCCATTAGTCCATGACATCATCCCTTGGCGCTGAGCCTTGGCTGAGGGGGAACACACCAGATGCCAGCAGCTCATCCGTCTGCTCTGCAGCTCAACTACACTGCTGGTAGTCGTTTCTGCAAACCTTTCTCCTTCCCTTCCCAGAAATATTACCAAGCCATCAGTGTCCCTTCTGGAATACCACTGAAGACAGCTGTGCTGTCCCAGGGATGTATCCTTTGTATGCAGTACAATCTGCCCCATGAGAGGAAACTACAGCGGTGGTTGCAAGACCACCTATGCCACAAGACTGAGATGACATGAATATTAAGTAGTGTCCTACAATAACTGAAAATGGAAGATTTTACATTGAATTCAGCAAGGTTGAAAAAAACATAGTTTTCCAAGAAAGGAATAAAGGTAAAAAAATTTGTAAACATTTTTTTATTCCGTGAAGATGATTTTTACATGCAAATGGTCAGTTTTCCAGACTTGAAAGTTTATAACCATTAGCAAAGGTGCAACATAAACCCCAAAACAACCCTTCCCACACACCCTCTCCAGCATGAAAATCCTCGTAGTTTGTATTGCCACATGCCAAATAAACAGCACATTTAATAAAATAGCTCAGTAAAGTGCTGGCTTTGGTTGATCACCCTTTAACTTCCCTTCTACAAGCTGAAGATTATGCTATTCTACATTGACATAACACAGATTAGTTTTCTTTTAACTCTCAATCTTGGTTTCTGTTACAAAAGATAAGTCTCAAAGGAGAAAATATTTCTTATATCCTTCAATGTATTTGTTTTGACATGTGCTTTTAGTTCTCCCCTGCCACTGTCCACAAAAGCACAGGCTTGAATTGTTCTGCACAGTCTCTTCTTCCTCTCCTTAGATGTTGCACAGATTTATTTTTAACTTGTTTTTACATTATCCTGTATGCACTGATGCTCTTCCATCATTGGATATTTTTCTGGAGAACGCTGCAGTGTGAACACTGTAACTGTGACCACATGCAGACACTGTAGCCATAAGCAGCATGTGGCAGCCTCAGCTAGTGTACACAAGATATTTCAGAAAGTCTTTCTAGCATAGTGCATGCACTTTGTCTGCAGCTTCCAGACAACCTATAATATAGCACTTAAGGCAGCCAGGGCTTTTATGGGAAACACATGGTAAGTGAAAGTCATGACCTACTTAGTAACCAGAATTAAAAGAAACTTTGAAAACATGAGTCCAGCTACTTTTTCTGTTCCCCTGAGAAGCAGAAGTCATGCCGTTGAAATCAATGGAACTACAGCAGCGAAATCCTAATAGTAACCTCAAATTAAGACTACTGAATAGCCTTGATAATGATTACTGAATAAGGAAAACTAGTATTTTGATTCACTGATCATTCATTTGAATAGATACATCAAAACCACTCCATCTGCAAGACAGACAATATTTGCTCCTCCCTTAACTGATCCAAACCATTTTTGGGTGATTCAAAGAGGTTTTGGGTGATTCAGGGAGGTGTTACAGAACTGTATCTGCCCCCAGGCTGGATTCTCTAGCATTCAATGGTATCACACTTTCCAGCAACACTGCTTTCTCTTGCATTTACCTGTTACTGCCCTATCCCATGATTCGAGTTAAAGGACCCATAGTGACACTGGTGGCTGAAAAGGAGAGTACTAATGGCTGATTTACTCAAAGGAACTCACTGGACAGCCAGTCCCAGGTTAAGGGAACACAGAAGCAATACTTGAAGTACTTTCTCTCCAACTACAGCAGCAATCTTGACCTAGCCATTAAGAATTTTTCCTAAAGCATGTAAATTGTAAGCCTTTCAGGGAGAAGGCAGCTTTCAAATAATCAAGCAGACAACATCTTTTTACAAGTAACAACAGTCATATTTCAGTTTCAACTTTTGATTAAACATCCACTGAACACAGTTTGGTTCCCAAATTATAGGCTTCTACACGTCCTTGCAGGTAAGGTGCTGAACACTTTGCAGGCTTTTGAGGAAAAAAATACTTTGGGAATGTTGGGAGAATGTACTTTGTACAATTAGTAGCTTAGCACTGATGACAAGTTGCAGAACAAAGTATTTCTGCAAGTTAAAAAAGGAAATCTAAAATTAATTCTCTGCAATCCAATATTAGGCAATGATGAAACCATAAGGTGGGGGCTGTCACAGGCAGAGGAAAAGAAGGGAACAAGGAAAATAGTAAATCCCTGAGCCCGGTTAGAAGAGAGCTACAAATTGACATTGGCAAATTCCTCCCTTCATGCTACATCCTGTGTTCTATTTACTTGCAGGGAAAAAAACCAAAACCCTACATAAAACCCAACCAACAAACAGAAAAATCCCACAATGTGCATTACTGAAAAAGGTCAAAAATAGCACATGATCATTCTGGGGGAGCAGGAAGCTTTCTACTTCCCCATCATTGCAGAGAGATGAATGTAGACTCCCACCAAAACCACCAACTTCCTGCACACACAGAAGAAAAATCACTCCCAAACATCAGATTGATTTTAGCATAGCAGAGCTTATGCAAGATATGCTCTGCAGAAATGAAAAAGAAAGGTTAAAGAAAGGCATCAGTAGCACAAGCGAAATGCCTGAAACTTAATACAGATTTATTCTCCTTCCTATCTTTATTCCCTCTGCTAAAGCTGCACACTGAACAATTGCATTTGAATAGGACTTGCTCATCCTCTCCAGGGAATCAAAGCAGAAGGAAATCTTACTGCTGACTTTAGAACTCCATTAGTTTCCACAGCAACAAGCCCATCACAGACACACCCCTGGGCAGCCGCGGGAACAGCCTTGCAAAAAATCCAGACCTTGTTTGGAGCAACTGCACATTTCAGAGACCAGTGCACTTCATACAGAGCTGCAGCACAAGAATGATGCCTCTGGACAGTCTAGGGCTTCACCAAACCTCTCACCAGCTGACAGAGTCTGCTTCACATCGCTCGGGTGCTGCATTTGGGAATCCATCAGCAGTGCTTTGCAAGCAAGAGAGTTCCATGTCTGATAGAATGAGTGTCCCAAATACCAAATAAACAAAACAAGACAAAAACAGGGGCTTTGGAATATTCCCTCTAAAAACTACTTCTCAACAAATATCATGAGCCCATCTTCTCCAGTCTCTGGAACCGTTTGCTCTCATTTTTTCACCCTGTGTCCCTAGGACTCTCAATGCCTTGGCTGATGTGCAGGAATCTGGGGAGACTGATGATGACACATGTGAATGTGAANNNNACACATGTGAATGTGAATTTATACACATATTTGCCCAAAGACAAATGCTTATTTCTGTAGGCAAAATCAGGATATACTACCTTGACTTTTAGCAATGTTGCAGAAAAGATGATCACTTCTGGCATCTGGTGCCCTTTTACTTTTTTATCTAATTATTTTTCTGTGAAGAAAAAAAATGAAATATTTACAAAAATAAGACTTTGTG